>JAINUG010000061.1:4947788-5060417 GCA_029706075.1 Aldrovandia affinis
TACAACAGCTAGCTTGTATACCAGTCTGTATTGGTCAGGAGACTAGGATTGGAATGTGAATCTGATGGAGGAAGAGCGGTAACAGCATCAATATCTGACTATCTGATTCTGAGTTTGTGTCAGACTCTGATAATGAGAGACATGGAGCAAACCTGTAAGTCATACACTGCCTTGGTTTTGGTGCCCATATTGTGAAATTGATACAGTGCATTGAAAGACAATTAGCCAAATAGCAAACCTCAAGAGTTTGCCCCTTTTCTGTGTTTTCACTAAGCAGATGTGAACAGAAAGGCAAAGGCTTCTCTCTCTCTCTCTCTCTCTCTCTCTCTCTCTCTCTCTCTCTCTCTCTCTCTCTCTCTCTCTCTCTCTCTCTCTCTCTCTCTCTCTCTCTCTCTCTCTCTCTCTCTCTCTCTCTCTCTATTTCAGACTCTGGAACCAGCACTGGTGAAGGTCCAGAGGTGAGAGGAGTCAGGAACCCCTCATGGGTATCACATCCTGCAATGTCCAGCCACGGACGAGCCAATGCCCATGGACCTATGGGCCCTCTTGTAATCCACACGACCCTACCTACCGACCCTGTCACCTCCTGGAGGCCAAAGCCGAGTTGGACTTCCCGGCAGCACATACTTACTGTGTGCAAATGGAAGCCTGAGAAGTTCAGGTACAACTGTCACTCTCTTGGCATCACCTGCGTGCATGGTGATACCTGGTCCGTCCCTGCCATATGAGTATGTCTTGGCACAAACCTGGGTGCCTGGACCATGTGCGCCGGGCTGATGGAGGGCCTTTACATACCTTTCCTGGTGGGAAGAAACTGCCACGGTAGTCACCAGCACACTCGGGTCAAGCTCACCCATGGAACATTCACTAGACCCCACGATGCTCTGGATGGAGACGCTGTCCCCTTGGACCAGGGCAACGACTATGTCAGTCGCCAGGGAGATGGGGAAGGTGAGTTATCCTACCCTGATATCCTTAATGATCCTGACCTGAACCTGACCAGTTCAGTCATACGCAGTTGCTAAGGGAGGATGCTAACTAGGATGCCCACACTAAGTGGAATATGCAGGAGTGAGACAATGTTTTCCAAGGTGCTGTGCAACCTTAGCTGCCCTACTTCAACCTGTACTGGGGATAACTGTATTGGATACAGGAGAAGTAAGGAGAGAAGCAGTCCCAGCTACTGATGTTGTGACAGTAGGTCCCCACTGTGTCCTAGGAGCACATCTGTGTGCTGACAAATTCGGGAACAGATCCTGCAGAGCAACTTCTGGTCTGACTTATACTGCTATGGCCACTTACTGTTGGGATGGTCCCACATGTGTCCGCTCACCTCCTCGGTTCACCCACCTCCAGCCCTGCTGATTCTGCTCCCCAACATCAACGTGCTGTTCGAGCAGATCAGGATGAATTTGGTCGGGCCCCTGTCTCGGTCTGAGAGAGGGCACCAGTATCTCCTGGTGGTTGTGGAGTACACCACCTGGTACTCGGAAGCCACTGTGAACCATGACCACAAAAGCCACTGCCAGGGAGCTCTCCTGCATGGGCTTCCCAAAGGAAATGCTCACTGATACTCACTGAAGCTGAGGGAACCAGCTTCATGTTGCTGGTGGTTGGAGAAACCAACAGCACCACATAAACCTTTGAAGAGGTGGGTGTTTAGGGAAGGTATCCCCAGCAAAGCGGCATGTGACCTGGTGCAGTACGGCCCTGACCTGAGCCCTCTACAAAACCAGGGTGCGTGCAAGCTCATTGATCAGAGTGCTGATGTATTTTCCCAGCTCCCATGTCGTATGCAGCTCCAGGTCTACAAACCAGATGGGTCATTGTGATTCTGTAACAACTTCCGCAAGCTTAATGTGGTTCTCTGTGGCTCAGTTGGTAGAGCACAGCGTTGGCAACGCTTAGGGACCACTGGGACCACATACACTGAAAAATGTATGCATTCTGATATAAATGCATACCAGAATGCGTCTGCTAAATGGCGTATATTATTATTATATTATTAATCTTGTTTCAGAGTTCAACAGCTACCCCATGCCCTTGCCGACAAGCTGATTGACAGCCTTAGGGATGTCTGGTTCATGAAGACTCTGGACCTGACGAAGGGATATTAGCAGGTACCCCTTTTACCTGCCTCCAGGAAAAAGATACTTACGATGGCAGGTACCAATACAAGGTGTCTCTCTTTGGGCTGCATGGAGCCCCGGCCACAATCTAGAGGCTCTTTGTGAAGCTCACGATGTACAAGTTTTGTCCAAGTCACGGAAGTGTAGATTCAGTTCTGGGGTCATTTTTAAGGCTGTTGTTTTGTGGTTTTTAGCAAGTATCCTGTTAAGTATCCATCTATCTCTGCCTGTGACCTTCGATTTGTGGCCACTGTTCCTCTTTCCTGGTGCAGTTTTTCCTTGTTTAGTGTATTCCATCATGATTTTCTACACTGTTCCCCTTGACATATTAAATTTAGCAGCTTCTGTGACTGACACACCTGCAATATGGGCACCAACTATTTGACCTCTTTCAATATCTGTTGGATCTCTCATATTGCTTTAGAAACATTTTAAAGTGTTGATTTTAAAATGTATTTTATAGCAGAAACATTGGTAAATAATATTGACATTAATATGAAACACATATGTTGACTCCTTTTTAATCATGATTTTGTTACTTACTTTTTCATTTGGTGTTTCCATTATTTTGTCTACCCCCTGTATCTGCCCTACCTCTGTCTAAAATAATCCTAGAATATGTATGACAATCATTTGTGATTATCATGTATAAAAGCTATAATGCACCAGAGAAACTCCAATGCACTCCTCAATTGGCCTGCACCTACTTAAAACCTATGGGCTCTTGCGTGGTGTGTCCAGCTAAAGCAGTCGGGGGCTCATCAACAATAAGCAGGGACGCTTTGAGTCGGCAGGGATTTCTGCACCTTTTCACGCAATCATGACTCCTCAGGTTGATCAGGTGCCTGCAGCCTGCCTGCACTAACTGCGCATAAAGTGAACTTCTCCAAAGCAAAGATTGCACAGCTCAAGTGGTGGACTGCAGAAAATTAGTGCCATTCTCAATAATGGTGATAATACAAAATCCATAAGTGGAAATTTCACACATGGACAAACTGGCTGATTAATCATAATTAAACCTGATTAATCATAACAGAAAACAAAGCTTGGAAATGATCAACTGTGCAGAGGTCAGATGCAAATTCTGTTTCTATCTTTTGGTGAGCACTCACCTTTTATAGCATATGATCACCAACACCAATATTGCAACACCCCCAATTGCTGCCATCACTGCAAAAACCACAGAACTGACAGACCCAGATGAAAGGTTGTCCAACTCTGAAACACAAGTAACACAGAAGGAGATTAATATGTGAGTCTGACTCTGAAACAGAGTGACGGGAAGGGAGATTAATAAGTGAGTTTGACTCACTTATAGGAAATGGTTAATGTTTTCTTTTTGTTTCAGAGATGTGTACTAATACTGAGATGGGTACAAATATTTTACTGGAGTTTAAATACCTGTGTGATAGTTTTTTTGTGTGCAGGTGGTGCACACACCCAGCCACCAATTTTTGGAGAAAAAAATTCCCAACACGTGAAACTATCCAATATCCTGGGCGTCCCTTGAATGTTATTTTGAAGTCACAATTTACATTTACATTTTAGGCATTTAGCAGACACTCTTATCCAGACCGACTTGCATGACTGCATTTAAAATGATAAAATCAATCACAATTAGTGCAAGAGATCAGTACAGTAACAATACAACAAACGCCATTGTAGACCGCTTCACACCACACCTATAAAACATGAACACTGTAGGAACGGTCTTAGAACATTATTGGCTTCAATATTTCAGAACATCTTTAAATATTATTGACACGTATCCTCCATAATGTCTTTGTCACAGGAGTGACAAATTGAAAAAAAAATCCCTAAGAGAATCTTTTGAAGTGGTGATCTATCTAGATATTCTTTTATTTTATTTTATTGTGGCTCTTATTTTGAATGTATGCTACCTTATTTTTCTATCATTTTGTGTGATTCTTTATTCTTTCTGGTTTCTTTCACGGTTGCTGTGCAAGTGTAATTATGTGATTCACTGAAAAATCAGCTGGAAATGTATCGCCCTTGGGATGGTTGTCTCTCCATTCCAGACATGCCGGTGTTGGTGATCAGAGCCAGAGGAACAAGCGCTGGTGATTCCCGGAGCTATAGATGTACCTTCTGAAGTTTTTTTTGTGGTTTTATCAGCATTATATTAAGCAGCTTGTTGTTTCTTGTGTGTAGGACTGCACCAGATTTTCTATTTATTCTTCTAGGTTTTCTGTCATTGTGGTTTGGTATTTATTTTGCATAATTATTAGTAATATTCTATTTTAAACCATTTACTGTGTGGTTTGGAGTGTGTTGGGGATGTAGGTCAGGGTCACTTCCAATCTTTGTGTTGTACTTGGCACCAAGCCTTAGTGGGCGCTATTGTGGTTTTTTGATTGATTGATTGATTGATGATTACCATCAGAGGATATTACAATTACGTTTGTACTGTATATGACATGCCTGGGACGTTTTTCTGTGACGTCATAACATTATCTCAGCACTAAATGGGAACCTAACCAGAATGTTCTTGAAACGTTTTGTGTTGGGAGTATGACCTGGTCAGGGAGATGGGGTCCTCTTACCTGTGCAGATGTATGAGCCAGGTGTGTTGAGACATTCCATGTTTTGTGGGCAAGGGGAAGGCTGGCTGTCGCACTCATTTATATCTAAAACACAGCATTGAGCAGACAGGCAGGCATAATTTGATCCTATTGCTTTAAGGTTAACCGGTACCACACACCCCTGTTTATAATGCTTGCATATGTACATGCAGTTCTCATAAGCTATATTTATTTTTTCTGAATAATTACTTTGCTGTTCAAAGTCATATTTTTGGCATGTACCTTGGCAGGTGGGTGGAGCTGGATTCCATTGATTGATATTATGGTCGCATTTGATGGAGGAGGGGCCATTCAGGCGGTAGCCATCATGACAGTGGTATAGCAGGGTGGAGTCACACAGCAGAGAAAAGCCAAATGTCAGTCTGGGGACTGAGCCACATATGGGATCTGAAAAACAGAAAGGGAGTGAAGAGGGAGAGGGGATATCATTGCCATGACCTCTGCCATCTCTCACCCACTACTCCTCCCCCTAGGTATTCTCCCTTCCCTCCCCATCGCTCCATTTTCTCTCCCTTCCTCTCCTATCCACATTATTCCATCCTCCCTGTTCATCTCCCTCCTATTGCTCCTATTTCTCCTCCTTCCTCATCCCTATTTCCTACTCCCTCTTCCCCTCCCCCACCTGTGTCCTGCTCTCTCCAGGCAGTGAGGTTCAGGTGTGGAATGAGAGGGTGGGAGCAGGGCAGCATGTCAGCCGTGTGTGCAGTTCGGAGGAAGGGGTCCTTGGGCACATGGCTGATATGAGTGTTGTCACAGATGATGCGGGATAGGGAGACCTTGCGGAGCTGGGCCCTTTGAGCACCACTGAATACCCCTTCCCTTTGCCACCAGAACCTGAGAGAGAGAGAGAGAGAGAGAGAGAGAGAGAGAGAGAGAGAGAGAGAGAGAGAGAGAGAGAGAGAAAGTAGGGTCAACATGAAAACTGGACATATGACATGGGTGTAACAAATGATACCCATTAATGGAGAAGTGGGGGTAGAAGAGGAACAAAGGCACAAGGTTGAGCCCATTATTGTTGGCGCACTAGCTGTCCCTGCTCACCTGTCCCCATCTCGCAGGGCCCGGAACTGCTTTGCCATCAGACAGGCCAGGAGGGGCCCCACCCTTCCCCCAGAGAGTGGAGGCTCTGATATAGCTCCAACCCATAGGTCAATATTTTGTGGCGTTCCATACAGTACCAAGAGCTTGTGAGCAAGATTGGTGTTTCCCATCACGCGGGCCAGATCAAGGGCAGTTGCAGGGACCGAGAGGTTGCACAGCTGACGCCATGCACTGTAACCTGGGATTAGACCAGACGACACCATATATAACATACACCCTAATGATGAACACTCAAGGTGTCTATTTGTGGGGATATTGTATGTGTGTGTGTGTGAGTGTGCTGGTTCTGGGCAGATTGTGGTGTGAATGTCTGGGATTGGGCAGACTGGTACCGGGTAGCCCATGGTCTCGGCCCCGCTGCAGATTAAGTGCTCCCAGGTCCAGTGGCAGTCCTCCTTGTGCCTGGAACAGCCTCTCTGTCAGCTCCTCCACCATCATCTGCCCCGGGATCTGCAGCTTGGCTGGGGAGAAGAGCAGCCCACGCAACACCGGATCAATGCCACCTGAGAGAGAGGGAGATGGATGGAGAGAGGGCACCTGAGAGAGAGGGAGATGGATGGAGAGAGGACACCTGAGAGAGAGGGAGATGGATGGAGAGAGGGCACCTGAGAGAGAGGGAGATGGATGGAGAGAGGGCACCTGAGAGAGAGGGAGATGGATGGAGAGAGACCACCTGAGAGAGAGGGAGATGGATGGAGAGAGGACACCTGAGAGAGAGGGAGATGGATGGAGAGAGGGCACCTGAGAGAGAGGGAGATGGATAGAGCGAGGACACCTGAGAGAGAGGGAGATGGATGGAGAGAGGGCACCTGAGAGAGAGGGAGATGGATGGAGAGAGGACACCTGAGAGAGAGGGAGATGGATGGAGAGAGGGCACCTGAGAGAGAGGGAGATGGATGGAGAGAGGGCACCTGAGAGAGAGGGAGATGGATGCAGAGAGGACACCTGAGAGAAAGATTTGGATATGGATGGAGATAGGACATCTGACAGAAAGATTGGGAAATATAGAGATAGATATAGAGGACACCAGAGAGAGAGGAAAATGGACGCAGAGAGAGGAAGGAGATGGAGAGAGGACACCTGTGAGAGAGGGAGATGGATATAGAGAGAATAGAGAGAGAGAGAGAGAGAGATGTAGATGGATGGAGAGAGGACACCTGAGAGAGAGAGCGGGAGATGGATGAAGAGAGAATACCTAAGAGAGGACGGAGATGGGTGGAAAGAGGTTGTTGGAAGGGATGGATAGCCAGGTGGGAGGAAAGATATGAACAGGCAGCACAAAATGGAATAAAACAAAATGTAACTTACTAGCTAGCTAGATTAATCAGGCTCACCAGAAAAGGTCAAACTGATTTCTGATTTTGTAGCTAGCTACATCATGCAGTCAAATACAGGATATTTAGCCTGTAAGTTAGCTACCTAGCTAACCGATGGAGAATTTAGCCGATGTATGAAACTGCTCTCAGGAATAGTTAAACTCTAGTGATCTATTGTGATGAAATGAAAGGGTACATACAACAAGTAGTATTGGTTGCTAAAGAAATAAGACAACTTGGATTGGAAAATTTGTGTGCATGATGCACAGCTTTAATATTCCATGTGATGCAAACAGAGGTGATAAACCCAGGTAAATTCACACCTGGGGTAGCATTAAAGGCACCTCCAACAAAACTGGTTGGGATTGACAACTTTAATACTTGAATATTGTTTGAGATCTAGTTGGAAGCCAAAAAATATGACAAATCCTCTAAAACACATTTATTTTCCTGTAGTGGTGGGAGAAACAGGGCCCAGTTTTAACTTCAGATGTACATAAATGGTTAATGACCAGTGGTGACCGGTGAGCTAAAAACAGGGTAGACCAAACTTTTATTTGATAAATTTACTGAACCCGTTCAGTCACTGATGGGAGATTATTGCCTAAATTTAAATGAATGAAGAAAACACAATTATAGATGTGAAGGTAACTCGTCTGCCTCCTCTGTTCAGGCCAGCACTTTCAGGACAGCCTCACCCTCCTGAACAACCCTCCAGGAGGCAAAGAGGGAGCGATGGAGGGGCAAGGGTGGATACTCTGAGCTGGGGCTGTAGCCAGGGCCCAGGCGGGCCACCAGGGGCTGCACGGTCACGTGGGCAAAGCGGAACACAGCGGCAGAGAAAGCATTGGTGATGCTGGGGTCGACGTCCGCACTGTAGCCTCTGTACAGAGGGAGGAGGTGGACGTGACCACTCTCCCCGAGCACCCTGGGTAGGTATTGCTCCCATGTTAGCACCTGGGCACAGACAGATAAAAGATCACATTTTGACAGTAAATGCGGGTTCAGATACATAAGTTAACACATGAATGTCTACTGCAGAGTGTGGCGTTACCCTTCGAGAAGCAATGAGATTGCCATTACTTCCCTTGGCCGGACACTGAGCGGGCTAACTGTACTTCTGGCTGTGCATTGCACGAGTACATATGTTGAACCAATAATGACTTGGATAATTTTGATTTTGGATTATCCCACATAGAAATGTAATTTGTGTGTGGGTAGAATAGTAGTAAGGACAGTAGAACCTTGGAGATACGAACAAATCTGGAATGGAATTCTTCCGGAACTCTGAAATGCTAGTTTAGCCTAAATCACCTGGAAATCACCTAGTTTAGCTTAAACATGATACACACAATCATGATTTCTGTATATACATTTTTATGGCATGAAGTACCATGATGGAACAATACATAAAAATAATTTATATTGTATATGTTTTTTCAACACATTTGCGCTGTCTGAATTTAAATTGAACAAAATGAATTATTATTGTAATACTACTCTACTGGCCATTGGTGCTTCTCTAACACAAATAAGACACTCTCTCTACCAAATATATGATAATGGAACATTGAAACTCACATGTCCCACTTAATGGGTTATGTATAACAGAATCATTCGTCTACTGTGAGAATGGGTGAACGGAGAAGACAATGCAATCCGATTGTGTTATTATCCATTATCAATGTGAATAACACTGGGCGAAAAAATAAACAAATGCTCAAAAGCGCATATTGCTGTGGGCACAATCAATGTATTCATTATTATCAACAAATGACTCTTGGACTATTTTATATCGACACTTATATTAGCTTATTCATACACTTCTTCTTAAAAATTGCTTTACATTTATTATATTTTTCCTTTTATACAATCAATGATTCTTATGCTCAGCACGAGAGAGGATAATTGTTTTCATCACACTGAAACATGGATACACACACTGGGCCTCATGCAAGAACATTTTAGTATTCTTATCGTATCTTTCTCAGCACATACTATTTAAGATCGCCAACAGTGGAATTAAGGGACCTGCTAAAACCAAGGAGCGGGAAAAAATTACTTGTGCAGTTAACGCAGTATCATCTGTTGCCCATAGCAACACAGAAAAAAATATATGTGTTATGAAATTGGAGTCAAAGAAACGTCTCGCGAAAGCAAGGAGATCCATGACTGCAACAGGAGGGGGTCAGGAGGAAGTCTCCGTTACGCACACCGACAAGCGAATACGTGCCATAATTGGCGAGGTTGCTTTGTCCGGTGTTGCAACGGATGTCCCCCTGGACAGCGACTGACAGCGAAGCACAGCTCGTGGTAACGGAAAACGCGACACTAGCCATTCGTCTGTCTCTGCAAATAGATCAGCGCGCTCTCTAAAGACGCGCTCTCTTCCAAGATATTGTAGTATTATACCATAGCCTCAATAGCCACAATTGAAATGAATGATAATGATAAAATCATATTAATGAATTATGAATGATATTATCCTACAATTTGAAAAGAAAACAGTCAAATATAGGCCTACAATTGTCAAACAGAATACTCTCAAAATTATTAAACATTATGAATTCTATCATTTATCATGTAATTTATATATTCAAACTCAACAGTTCTTCTAAGTAACGAAATAGACACAATCCATTAGTCAAAAACAAAGTTGTTTTGCTTTGGAGAACGGCAGGCAAATTGTACGTATGACTCGTACGACAGCTCTGGACCACTCGTAAATCTTGTTCATACCTAAGAGAAAATTCTAAATACGAGAAAATTGGTGAATGTGGCAAATTCTTGTAAATCACTCGCAGAGTGATTTACGAACAAATTTGTGCGTAAAAGTGGTTCTTGCATCTGGCCCATTGGATATTTATAGTTTACTATGGACTAATATACAGTCTATGATTTAATTTTCTTTATTCACAATGTGTGTTTATGTAGGCTACATTTCATAATGCCATTCATGTCTAAATTTTCCTTTTTTTCCCCCAAGAATCATCTCTCTTGCTGATTGGTGTCATTTCACTGCGCCTCCTGCACGTTTATGGGAGAGTTGGATAATCGTGAACGCGGGGTAATCCCAAACACCTCAATATCTGTTACTAGGGTGAAGGGATTGTACTTGCGCACTGACTTCAAGACAGTGGTGGGCCGTCAGGGCCTGCAAGGCCTTCTCTGCTGGCCTAAAAAATATCTGAATCACAGACTGATGTTAATTATATTTTGTCCATGAATACTTATTAAATAATTCCAAATGGTCTGTCCGCTTCCTTTCATAGCTTTTCCCTGTTGCGCTGCTTCCAGACGTGTATTTTCATATTAAAGCATTTAACCAATCACATTTCAGCCATCATTTGTTGCCACGGTCAAATAAATCTGCCTGGAGGCCTTCACAATCAATTCTGAAGGCCCTGTAGCATAAAATAAGTGTTGATCAAACTGTTGCTTCAACCAATCAAATTTTGAGTTGGAGACACCAAGGCCTTCTAGAAGGCCTAGGTACGTCAGCGTATTCACACCCTTTGATTGGATAGTCAGAGAGTGTCTGACTATGAGGTAATGTGATTGGATAAATGCTTTAATATGAAAATACACGTCTGGAAGGAGCGCAGCCAGGGGAAAAGCTATGAAAGGAAGCGGACAGACCATTTGGAATTATTTAATAAGTATTCATGGACAAAATATAATTAACATCAGTCTGTGATTCAGACATTTGAGCGGACATTTTCAGCCCTAAAGCGAATTAAAACTTATGCCAGAAATACGACAGGGCAGGCTCGACTTTCAGCATTAGCTTCGATGGCCTTCTTGATGGAACTGAAACACACGGATAATCTGTACGACAGAGTAATTGAACTCTTTTTGAGGAAAGAAAGGAGGATGGATTTTGTGTACAAATAATAAGGATTTTTGGTGAGTAAAATGTTGCTATTTTCCTAAATAATATTGCAATTTTATGAGGTTATTATTGATGTTTCATGTTACGATCTTGTTTAGCTAGCTATCTAACCAGCTAAGTTTATGTAATAAACATGAGCTGTGACTCGAATAAAAATAGCGATCATAAAACAGGTCAGCTAGCGCTTTTTCTTATTATGATCAGTGTGTTTGTATGATTTAATGAAGTGGCTAACTTATTATAGCTAACCACCTTAGTCTTTAACATTAACTTTGTATCATTCAATTTTTAATAACAAGCTAGCCAGCATGCAAGGCAGATAATAACATGGCACGGCAGGCTGCATTACAAAATGTTATAGATAGCATAACTATCCCACACTGAACACAGGCTGGTTCTGGTTCTGCCGATCCGGTCTCGCGGTGAGAAGAGAACCGTGTCTCTCTGATGGCAGCAGTGAGTTGTCTTTCTGTAAGCACAGATTCTCACCCGCTGTGATGAGGCAGGCCTGGGTCTGTGAGAGGGGACAGTGACCCCCCCCCCCTTCCTCCGTTATGTCCTGTCCCTACACCGTCCCCATAGCCCCATGTTTATACTGCATTTCTGCATAATAAGAATAAGATGGTTTTTATAGCCATAAAATAGTTATTGAGGGATGGATCGATTCAGACGGAGCCATAGGCGTAGCGTGCTACCACCCCCCCCGGTCCGTGAAATAAATAAACTGGTCTCAGCTTTCTCTCGTGTGTAACCCCCGGTCCACGGAAAATGAAACCGGTGAACGGTGAAAGGTTGGGCAGCGTTACGTTACTGCGCTATGCCACTGGGCAGAGCACTACTGAAGGCCTAGGTGTGAAATGCACGGCCCGCCACTGCTTCAAGAGATGTATACATCCGACGGCTTCTCTCTTTTTTCTACCATAAAATCTCAAAAAACGGGCACTTTTTTATATTGTCTCTTCTTGTGTGTGACACTTATTTATATTGTCTCTATGTTTTAACAGTTTGTAGTTGTTGATGGAATGCCGAAAAAAGTTGATGCTTTTATGTAAAGTTTGTTCCTTGTTCTAAATATCAGGTATACAATAGGTACCATTGAAATATGGACTAAAACAAGGGATTAAAACCTGTATACTTGTGGGGTAATCCCGGACGCTTGTTACCCCGTGCCCATTTAGGATTACTTTTAACAGCAACATTTTAATTATCTTACATGTTGATAACTCAGACTAAGATAACTAAGATTTGTGGCAATTTTCTTCGGATATTTAAATCAGAATATTTATTTTGACTTGCATCATTTTTTCCCTTCTCCTTTCCTGTCTCAGTAGACAAGGCAGTGGTCTACTGAACAGCAGAAAAAAAGTCATATGGTCAGATGAGTCATCCTTCACCCTGTTCTCAACAAGTGGACAAGTGCATGTGTGGCACATGGCAAAATAAACCTACAAGCCCGAGTAGGTGGGCTTGTTTCCCACGGTGAAGGGTTCTGAGGCTCTGTTATAGTTATCCTCCTGTTTTCAGACATTTGTAGAATTTATGGCAAGGTGCAATAAAGCTATTCTGGCAGTTCATGTAGACAGTTTATTTTACCCTATTAAGACAATTTATGTTGGTGTTACCTCTATCCTGATTCACAACCGATAAGAGTGTCAAAAAATATAGGCTATCAAGGTGTCAATTTAGTTATTATTTCATCCAATTGAAACAATTCTAAGGGAAGTGAGAATAGCCCATACATTCACATAGAAGCAGGCAGGACTTCCTGCTCTGAGCAATGTAAGCAGTGCTTGACACTACATCGCAGCTGTGGCTACTGGAGTAGCTCTGAGACTGGCAAAAAAATGCATACACATATTTTTGAGATAAGAAAAACATAAAATTATAGACATCTGGGAGTGGTCCCCTTTAAAGGAGCGAGGAGCAAAGGATGAGACCACCATACACAATAATGAGGCAAGTCATTTTAGCAATTTAGTTACACTAGTTCCATTAGTTTACTACCATCTGTGTTTAACTAGTGGCCAGCCAATAAATATAGTTAGTCATTTTTGAACAGTTTACAAACAATTAAGGTAGACAGACAGAAAGAGGACCTGATGGATGGCCCCCAGGATTTTTCGGGCCTCCTGGTAGAGGGTGTTGGGGCCCCAGTGGGGATTGATGAAGTGCAGCTCGTGGGCCAACCGGTTATGTTCCCGTAGGAACAGGGTGTGTAGTGCAATCATGCCTAGGTGTTCATTTGCCCGTGAGTCCCCTAAATAAAACAAAGAGGGGCCACTGTAACAATAGTAACCAGCAGAAATCTGCCCCCCCCACACATACATAAAGGACCCTCCACAATTATATCACAGAGCAAAGACGGCTGTATTAAACAGTACCACACAGTATTTATATAATGATTGCACAGCGTTTACATTCAAAATGTGAAAATCAAACTCGTCTTACGCCGTTCCAGCACCAATTTAGATGACATTGTTTTACTATTGAAACTATAATCATTAAAATTTCATAAACATCTGTTCACTAGTTTTTATTAAAAAGACAAGTGAAAATCATTAGCATTTTGCAAGACTTATAGTTTCTCACCACAGAATTTTAAATGGACCGGTGGGTGCACTGACAATAAAGAGGATTTTCATGTGCTACGGTTTTTATTAAGTTGGCTACCGAAAGTTCAACTTATTAAAAATGTATTGCTGGAAATTGTTAATAGAACTCTCTGCCACTTTTTCTGTGACTTTCTGAAATATTAAATATTTTTTCAGCAACTAGCTTGCCGACAGCTTGGAAAGTTCTGTCTTAAAGGAACTTTGTCACTGCCAGTCCCAGGGTTGCAGCGGCGAGCTTGTAGTATTTGGGAAGGGATAGTTGAATTAGAAAAAGGGTACAATTGGCTACCAAAATGGGAAAAAAATTACTAAAATTACCCTTATAAAGATTTGTGATGAGTACGCTTCACTCATCCAAGCTAGCTAGCAAACCGAACCTGCCATTTAAATATCTTCAGTAATGCTACTGGCTAGCTAGCTTCCTGACCAAGTTATCTAACTGCAACCATAGTAAGCTCACAATAGCTTATATTTAATAACTGAATGTCTGAGTAATTTTCACTAAAAATATGTCTTACATCCTGCTTAACTTACTAGCTAACTAGCCCGTTATTTGTTGGTTCCATTTCAGGAAAATTCCATTTTTTATATACTTATTTTTTATTTATATTCATAATCTGAGAAGCACATTCTTATTTTTTATTTGTATTTTAACTGTCGTGTCATGACAACTATACAAGCTTTGACAATATGTATTGCAAAATATGTAATGCAAATAAACCAAACCTTTATTATAATAGTCTGAATTACAATACATTACCAAGCCGTATACTATAAATCTCTATATATAATCAAAAAGCTGCCTCAGTCCTCTCTCTATCTGCCCATCCATCCATCCCTTCGTCCAGTTGATGAGGTCATTAAAGCCCACTACTGCATGGCTATCATAATACTCAAGCATTATGATTACGTACCTGCCTGGAAGCAGGAGGTCAGGTTGATCTGCTCAGTGGGGGTCTGTAGGTCTGTGCAGTTGCCCCCTCGGCAGGGCCCACAGGGGTCAGGGTGGAATGGCAGGCGGGACAGGTAGGGCATGTAGGCCAGCCCCAGGTCAGAGTGCTGTAGGTTCTGGGCCAGTAAGCCATGGGGGGAGGATAGGTTGCGCAGGGCGGAGGACAGGGATGCGGAGCTCCCGTACACCATGCTGGCATCCATAAAGGAAGTGATGGCATTTAACTGCTCCCTGTGGCGTAACGACGATCCCCTGACAATGCAGCTCGGCGCAGAACGGAAGAAGGGCATGCAGCTCTGACTCCCAGCACGAGGATCTGTGATTGGTATCTGTGTGAGAGAGTGAGAGAGAGAAAGAGGGAGGAAGAGAGACGTTGAAAAATCTATCAAAATACATTCTTGGAATAATATGTGGAATTAATGAGGAATACATTCAGTTCGGCACAAAAACCTTTAACCTTTAAACCTTTAAAATATTTAGAATATGTATACACTACCGTTCAAAAGTTTGGGGTCACCTTCCATCTGGACTATGGCTAATCGGGCACTCCTTCATTCTTCAGCAAGATAACGACCCGAAACACACCTTGAAGTTGTGCAAGAACTATCTGGTGAAGGAGGAATGTGAACAACAACTCAAACCAAAGACCTGGCCTGCCCAGTGTCCAGACCTCAATCCCATAGAACTTGTATGGGACAAACTGGAAAGGAAGAGTCAAAGCAAAGCAACCCACAAGTTTCTCTGGGAATTGCTGCAGGATAGCTGGGAAAACATGTCGGGTGATTTCCTGCTAAAACGTATTAACCGAATGGCCACTGTTGAGGCTATTCTCACGCCAAAGGGTGACTATTTTGAGGAATCCAAGATTCAATTTTCAATATAATTTTCTTGAACATTTCTTTGATGCTCATTTTGTTCATTGTTACATGTGTTTTTGTCATTTTAAAGTATTTACAGAAATGTATACAGTGTAAAGCATTGTCAATTATGAGATAAAAATAGTTTCCAGCAGGTGACCCCAAACTTTTGAACGGTAGTGTATATGGACATTGAACAAAACAAATTAACAAATTATCAAAAAAACTCACATTATTAATAAAAGACAACCAAAACCCAAATCTCAGAGGACTAAAACCAAGTACATAAGTATTGAGATGCTGAAATTCCAGAACTAGTTAATATAAGAGGCTCTTCTGAAAATATTCAACCTGCTTCCCCAACACCTAATTTATATGCATTTATACCCAAGAGATGGAGATGAATTGGGCCCAAATAGTGGTAAACCTCCATAACTAGCACAATGTGTTGAGTAAACATCAATGTGACTTCCTCTCATACCACCTCACTATTTATCATATTTGCACCCTATATACACTCTCATAAAGGTAAGGCAAAATCTTAAAAAATTAACCATAAACAGGCTAAATCTTTTCATGCTTTGACTTATTAACTAACAAAGGTTTTGATTTAATTTGGTACCCAGGATTAAATTCTAAAGTACTTCAGAGTGGTATAGGGCGTAAAGTATATGACATACTGTAATTTAATTCATGTATTCAGGAAACAAGAATGCATGGACAATCAAAGAACAGAGTTCTTCACTCTCACAGATGCGTGGAGTGAGGCAGGACTGCAGTTTGAGTCCAACATTATTTAACATTTACATCAATTAATTAACCGCCCCTGGATTCAATCCACATCAAAGTCCTATTATATGCAGATGACCTTGTTCCGATGGATAACCAGCTAGGAGAGAGAGAGAGAAAGCAAGTCCTGGGCTGCAGCACCTGTATGGGGAAGCAGGGCATGTCCCGGCTGCAGGTGCGGGTGCAGTCGGCTCCTGTCCGGAAAGCGGAAGTGCTGGGACTCTGGGGGGTAAGGGTCAAGTCATGGTCCAGCCACTGGCCCCATTCCACTAGAAGGTGGGACAGCGAGGTGTCCATGGAGATATCCTCATTGTGAGTGTAGAGCACCACCTGAGACACAGAGCGCACCTGGGCAAGACGGGCACAACCATAAAACCATTAAAACCATTACTAATGTTAAATTTGGTGATGTTAATTCTTCTAAAATGAATTCACAAAGTGAATTACAAAAGGTAGTTTGGAACTACAAAAAGTTGATTGAGTTCTTTCAGCAGAACAGGGGGGCATACAGGTAACCGCCAAATTAAAGGAAACACTTGAGCAAATTAAGGGTATTCTGGTGGTTCCGTTATGGTGGGAGGTGCATATTCCTGGCATGGTTTAGGTCCACTTAACCTCTTAGAGGGCAAGGTAAACATCAATAAATATGAAGCCATTCTGAGTGATCAACTTCATCCTATGGTAAAGGATTTCTATCCTGATGGGAGTGATCTCTTCCAGGATGACAATGTCCATATCCACAGGCATGAGTGGACACTGAATGTTTTGATGAGCATGAAAATGATGTAAACCATATGCCATGGCCATCTCCAGATCTCAACCCAATTTAACACTTACATGTATAGGAGATTCTGGAGCGGTACCTGAGACAGTGTTTTCCACCACCCTCAACAAAACACCAAATGGTGCAATTTCTCATGGAAGAATGATGTTACATCCCCCATTAGAGTTCCAAACACTTGTAGAATCTATGCCAAGGTGCTTTGAAGCTGTTCTGGTGGCACCTGGTGACCCAACGCCCTATTAAGACACTTTTGTTGGTGCTCCCTTTATTTAGGCAGTTACCTGTAGGTATACATTTCTTAAGATAAGAAGGGAAGGCAATTAGAGGGTAAATTCCTGATATCAGGAAGTATTGTTTTTACACAGAGTTGTCATTGTATGGAACAGCTTGCCAGGTCATGTGGTAGAAGCAGAGACCCTTGGGGTGTTGGCCTGTTCTCAGAATTATATTGTCTTATGTAATTCTAGATGTACTTCTAGAGTAATCCTACAGCTATTGCTGCTGGAATGGTTACTTTTGCTACTGTTGAAGCAGGAACTAGGCTAATGGCTAGTGTTGCTATTCATACTATATGGCTGATCAACCTAACAGAAAATATTTCCTGAATTGAAAACTTGTGTTAAATTGGTAACAAACACACTACTGTTGAGACATAAGAGCATAAGAATACATAATGATGAGTTCATGTGTATGAATTTCACCATATAGTATAATATACATAGTACACAGAAGTGATTTAATAGGGTTGATTTAGGGGGAAAGGCAGTGGTCGCTTACCAGGGGCAGGGTAAAGTTATAATATGTGTGCTGGGGATCCCAGCCACGTGGTGCAGCCCGACCGTCCTCATACTCTGGAGGCAGCCAGCGGGTATAAGGGGTGTTGGCTGCCCCCCACCGAGGGTGCTGTCTGGAGGAGGCAGGCACAGGGAACTTACTCTCGACATACTAGCTTAGTAAATCCAAAATCCACAAGGCCATGATATACCAAACAATATCCACACTGACACAGTATACCCAACAATATTGACACAGTATACCCAACAACATCCACACTGACATGGTATACTCAACAACATCCACACTGACACGTTATACCCAACAACATTGACACGGTATACCCAACAACATCCACACTGACACGTTATACCCCAAAACATTGACACAGTATACCCAACAAAACCGACATGGCATACCCAACAACATCCACACTGACACATTATACCCAACAACATTGACACGGTGTACCCGACAACATCCACACTGGCACGTTATACCCAACAACATTGACACGGTATGCCCAACAACATCCACACTGACACAGTATACCCAACAACATCCACACTGACACGTTATACCCAACAACATTGACAAGGTGTACCCAACAACATCCACACTGACACGTTATACCCAACAACACTGACACAGTATACCTAACAACATCCACACTGACACAGTATACCCAACAACGTCCACACTGACACATTATACCCAAAAACATTGACACAGTATACCCAACAAAACCGACATGGCATACTCAACAACCTCCACACTGACACGTATACCCAACAACATCCACACTGACACGTTATACCCAACAACAATGACAAGGTGTACCCAACAACATCCACACTGACACAGTATACCCAACAAAACCGACATGGCATACTCAACAACCTCCACACTGACATGTTATACCCAACAACATCCACACTGGCACGTTATACCCAACAACATCCACATTGACATAGTATACCCAACAAAACCGACATGGCATACTCAACAACCTCCACACTGACACGTTATACCCAACAACATCCACACTGGCACGTTATACCCAACAACATTGACAAGGTGTACCCAACAACATCCACACTGACACAGTATACCCAACAACATCCACACTGACATGTTATACCCAACAACACTGACACAGTATACCCAACAACATCCACACTGACACGTTATACCCAACAACATTGACACGGTATACCCAACAACATCCACACTGACACGTTATACCCCAAAACATTGACACAGTATACCCAACAAAATCGACATGGCATACCCAACAACATCCACACTGACACAGTATACCCAACAACATCCACACTGACACATTATACCCAACAACATTGACACGGTGTACCCGACAACATCCACACTGGCACGTTATACCCAACAACATTGACACGGTATACCCAACAACATCCACACTGACACAGTATACCCAACAACATCTACACTGACACGTTATACCCAACAACATTGACAAGGTGTACCCAACAACATCCACACTGACACGTTATACCCAACAACACTGACACAGTATACCTAACAACATCCACACTGACACAGTATACCCAACAACGTCCACACTGACACGTTATACCCAAAAACATTGACACAGTATACCCAACAAAACCGACACGGCATACTCAACAACCTCCACACTGACACGTTATACCCAACAACATCCACACTGGCACGTTATACCCAACAACAATGACAAGGTGTACCCAACAACATCCACACTGACACAGTATACCCAACAAAACCGACATGGCATACTCAACAACCTCCACACTGACATGTTATACCCAACAACATCCACACTGGCACGTTATACCCAACAACATCCACATTGACACAGTATACCCAACAAAACCGACATGGCATACTCAACAACCTCCACACTGACACGTTATACCCAACAACATCCACACTGGCACGTTATACCCAACAACATTGACAAGGTGTACCCAACAACATCCACACTGACACAGTATACCCAACAACATCCACACTGACATGTTATACCCAACAACACTGACACAGTATACCTAACAACATCCACACTGACACGTTATACCCAACAACATTGACACGGTATACCCAACAACATCCACACTGACATGTTATACCCAACAACATTGACACGGTATACCCAACAACATCCACACTGACACATTATACCCAACACCATCCACACTGACATTGTGTACCCAACAATATACACACTGACACAGTGTACCTAACAATATCCACACTGTTACGGTATTCCCAAGAACATCTAGCTAGCTTGCTCATTTATTTATTTGATGCTTCATTATTTAAGTCACAGCCACTTGTCCTGGTTTGCAAGCAAGATAACTTGTGGAGAATGGATTTCTATATGAGCATGCCATATTTCCCATACCTAGAAACAGACCTGGGTCAAAGATGTATTTGAAATGCTTTAGATTCTAGATTGGAAAACACTCCTGCAGATCCGAGGATTTTCACAAAACATTTTACAAACCAAAATGTATGATAATATGAAAGAAGAATTTTGTTCTGAATATTGGTGGAAATATGTTTTATTTAAAACTGCAAGTAGTTTGCAGGAATTTCACTGGTGTTTAAGGGGTTACATTGAATGATTTGACCCAAGTATAGTTAGACATGAAAAACAGTTTGGATTTTAATTAGCATTGAAATAAATTATGTTAGCTATAGCTACAGTCGTGGCCAAAATAATTGGCACCCTTGCATTTCATATAGATGATGTTCAATATCTTTTGGTCTTCACATGTTCGTCTGTTTGATTTACAACAGCACACGATCAATCAATAATAATACAAATAAAAAATATATTTTATGGCTTCAAAATTGAAAAGTGGCCATGACACAATTATTAGCACCCTTTAGAACAATTTAAATACATTTGGTTGGAGGAAATAGATTCTCATTTGCAGTGTAATTCAACTCACCTGTGACCTGTCGCAGGTGCCCACATAGTATAAATGAACCAATTATCCATTTTAAAGTGAGAAAACAGTCCATTCTGCTACCCTGTTCCTCTGTGACAATGGTGAAGAGAAAAGAGCTGTCTGAGGATGTCAGAAAAACTATTATCACAAAACATAAGTGTTCACAAGGCTATAAGGCCATCTCTAGAGACCTTGGCATTCCTGTTTCCACATTTTGCTGCTCATGGAATTGTTAAGAATATTTCAGGATATGGTGATAAGAAGAAAATTGAGAAGAAAATGTATTGAGAAGAAATTTGATCTCAGATGCCGTAGGAGGTTGGTGCGAGCCATTGAAAAAACACCTCATATGACATCCAAAGATCTCAAGGCTGACTTGGAGAGGTCTGGGGTAATGGTTTCAGCCCGTACCATAAGCCGGACACTGAACCAAGAAGGGCTTTAAGGTCAGAGGCCAAGGAAGACCCCAATGCTGAAAGAGAAACACAAGAAGGCCCGATTAATCTTTTCCAAGACCCATCTAAGCAAGCCTAAATCCTTCTGGGAAAATGTTCTGTGAACCGATTAAACCAAATTAGAGCTCTTTGGCTATGCAGATCAGCGCTTTGTTCACAGAAATGAAGCTTTTAAAGAAAAAGTCTCATATGGTGGAGGTTCCATAATGCTGTGGAGCTGCTTCACTGCCTCTGGTACTGGACGCCTTGAACATATTAAGGGCATCATGAAATCAGAGGATTACCAAGGCATTTTGGAGCAAAATGTGCTACCCAGTGTCAGAAAACTGTGTGTCAGTCGAAGGTTATGGGTCCTCCAACAGGATAGTGACCCAAAACACACACCCAAAAGCACCCAGGAATGGTTAAAGAGAAGCATTGGACTGTTCTGGAGTGGCCAGCAATGAGTCCTGATCTCAATCCTATTGAACACCCATGGAGAGATCTGAAACAACAGTTGGGAGAAGGCACCGTTCAAATCTGAGAGAACTGGAGCAGTTTGCAACAGAAGAGTGAGCCAAACTGCCAGTAGAGAGGTGTAATGGCTATGGTGCTTGGTTGCAGTTATTTTCTCCAAAGGCTGTGCTACCAAATATTACATCGAGGGTGTCAATAATTTTGTCAATGCCATTTCTATTTATTTTATGGTTTAAAAGGATATGTTAAGTTCAGAATCAAAAAAAGTTCTGTACTATTAACAGTGAAATAAAGAATTGTGGAGACCAAATACTTTTGTCAATATCAACTTATTTAAGAGAACATTGTGAGTTTTTTGAAAAACGTGCAAGGGTGCTAATATTTTTGACCACGACTGTAGTAAAATGTCTTTAAAGACCAAATGAGAAAGATTTGCAAGATAGCTAGCCTTGGTGTGCAGCTTTTAGTTTTAGCTAGGTAGACTGCAGGTGCTGATCAACCAGGGGAGTTGCTCTCGCATGATAATGCAGGGAGTACACTGCCAATTGAAACTATTCTTTTCTGGGCAACACTGTGACTAATTATGTGTTGTCTTGTGGGGCTGTTGACCCTGATTGGCACTGGCAATAGTCAGAATTTTATTCCAGAGCATCACCGCATGGAGAACAAGTGCATTAGCTGGATGCACCACCTCACAACCCCATTAGGATATTTCTGTTATACTCTCCATAGGGCTGTGACGGTATGACATTTTCATGGTATGATAATCGTAGTGCTCAATATCATGGTACCAGTTTTTAAGCAAAAAACATATATCACACTAAGTTTAAAACTTGATCTGTTTATTGTACAGGTCTTTGCAGATTTATATATCATTTTAATTGAAAAATAAAACAAAAAATGCAACTGAATATAATTCACTCCTTGTTCACATACAACAATTGTATGTTTAAATCAATTTAAAACATTGACTTTGCAAATTAAGAAACATCATCTTATTTGATCTAGTACTATATTTAGCTGCTCACTGATGGATGAATTTGCTTTTTGGGGGGATAGACCACTTGGCATCAGAATCAGCATCAGACATCACAAGTTTTATAAGGGACTGCAAATGGAGATTTATGCCGTGTAGCTAGCTAGCTAATAACAGCTACCTACAATTTAATTCATTTTCTTTTATTTGACAGGGACAGTGCACACTGTAAATGTGCCAGGGTTAGCCAAGGAGGCTAATCTTAATCTCTGGGCAGGCAGCTACCAGGGTTGGGAAATACAAGGGAGTTGTCTGCATGTGCAAAATTGCGTTGTAAACTAAACAAAATGCAAGAACAGCTAAAGAGGTGGTGAGATTAAATTACATTATCAGACATCCCAGGTCCAGTATTATATTATGTAATATGGGTTATTTAGACATTTTAGCAGGGTAATGGGTACTTTTTTTCCCTGCATGAAAATAGCTTTTGCCACATGCTTTATTATCATGGTATTACATTAAGTTTATGATAGTACTATTTCATATTTTAATATCGTGGTATACTGTCACACCCCTAATTCTCCATCACCAAAACTGTAAACCCTGATCTGCGTACAGCTAAAATCAGTATTACATATCCAGTGAGTGCTGTATAGCTCATACACTGTTACGATTGTTACACGGGCTGGACCCAAACGCAGGACACAGACACAGAGGATGAGATAAGGTGAGGGTATTTATTATATATATACACGATGACTGGCACAGGGGAACAATGGTGAGGGCAGAGGAAGGAGGCAGGCAAGAAGTGGGCAGGCTGGCAGACAAGGAAGCGGGCAGGCCGGGAAGCTGGCTGGCAGGCAGGCAAGCAGGGAAGCTGGCTGGCAGACAGGCAAGCAGGGAAGCTGGCTGGCAGACAGGCAAGCAGGGAAGATGGCTTGTAGGCAGGCAAGCAGGGAAGCTGGCTTGTAGGCAGGCAAGCAGGGAAGCTGGCTTGTAGGCAGGCAAGCAGGGAAGCTGGCTGGCAGGCAGGCACGCAGGCAAGCTGGCTTGTAGGCAGGCACGCAGGGAAGCTGGCTTGTAGGCAGGCACGCAGGGAAGCTGGCTTGTAGGCAGGGCAGGGAAGCTGGCTGGCAGGTAGGGAAGCTGGCTTGGAGGCAGGTAAGCTGGCAGGCAAGGAAGTGGGCTGGCTGGTTCGTGGGCAGGCAGGCAGGATGGCAAACGAATAAACGAACAAAACAGACAGGCGAGAAGAAAACCTAAACACGGGGGAAAAAGGAAAACACATATAAACCGACAAAGAAAATAAACATGGAAGAAATCACGGCCAGGAAGAACTGCTGCATGGAAGCTGAGAAACAGAACGATCTGACGAGGAATGAAGGAGAAACCGGGGTTGATATACACTGCAGGGCTGATGATAATTGATGGCAGGTGAGTAGACAGCGCAGGTGTTGCAGATTTGTTGTAATCAAGGAGGGAGCCAGAGAATGCAGAGGAGGAAGCCGTGCCCACATCACACACAGACAAACACAACAGGGAGAACCGGAACACAGGGAAAGGGACGGGAAAAACACGAGGAAACATAAAAATAAACAAAGTTGCGGCCGTGGCCGTAACATACACGGATGTGGGGTGTTATGATTCGGACCTGTTAGTGCACTCCCCCGTGATTGTACGGTAGCGCTCGGAAAGGCAATCTGTCTCACAGACAGGAGGACGGAGTTCAGTGGAGCAGCCAGTTGCCTGCAGCAGTGTTTCCATGTCTTCTACATTTAACAACTCTGAGACAGAAACAGATGGAGGTGGAGGAGCAATAAATAAATAATTACAACATCAACACCAACACCATATATCACAACAGAGAAAGTAACTTTTCCTGGAGAGCTTTCAGCCAGGCCTAACTTGTGGTAAGCATGCAGAACCACTCAAAATGGATGAAATCCCAGAATCAACCTTAATCCTGAATGCATTTATTCTGCACACATTGGCATGTTCAAATCCACTTTTCACAATCAAATTGAAATGTAGTACCAGTGAGGTTAGGCTGAGTCATAGTGTTAGTGTAAACCATCTCTCTGATGAGCTCCACAGTGTTGTCCAGGATTTCTGCTGCCCAGATGTGGGCCTTGGTTCTGGGTCCTGTCTGCTTGAACTGGGCCAGCAGGTCACTGGGTCTGATTGAGCCCTCTGACAAGGACATTTTCACTCTGAGGAAAAGAGGAATGGGAAGATGGTCTCACTTCTGATGCTGTGCCTGACTTCATGGGTGATCATACAGGAAGAGTGAAGATGCAGAACCATAACCACCTTGATAACATTTTTACAAACACTTTCAGCAATGTTATAAAATCGGGTGTACTTTTCACTGACATCTCTGATAATTTCCCTATTTTTCAATTTACTGTAATTCATTAACAGACTATTGGCAGAGGGCTATGGATAGAATATAAAAAGTTTGAATATTTAACAGAAAAAATACTGACCGAGAGATTGATTGATGGTGTTCCATGGGAAGATGTTTATAATCAAACCAATGTGAATTAGTTTTCCAGTCTTTTCTTAAACTTTTCAATGAAGTATTCAATGAATGCTTTCCACTTGTCAAACCACGTAAGAAAATGTGTGATAGCATCAACAAACCATGGTTTACCCCAGGTCCCAAAATCTGCGTCAACTAAAAATAAATTATACAAAAAGTTTATTTCTTCTCCAACACCACTGAATTCTGCAAATTTAGTATCTTTTCTAAGATACTATTCTGACAAATTTAAGGACTCAGCCAATAATATTAAATCTACATGGAAAATCATCAATCAACTTTTGAATGAGAATAAAGCCTCTACCATTCTGCCGTCACAATTTAACAATGGTAATATGTCATTTTCTGATCCCTTTGAAATATCAAATTAAAGTGTCAGATGGAAGTCCTCTAGACTACATCAAAGGTCATTACTCTACTCTTCGACAGTTTGATCAACCTGATGTAAAGGAAGTTAAGGAAATTATTTCCAACTTGAAGAATACAGCAGCGGGTCATATGATATAGGTGCATCTTTGATCAAAACTTGCTTGCTGAACCACTGTCGTATAGTTTTTTTTTTTAATCTATGGAGACTGGCATTGTCCCTAAGGCAATGAAAATTGCCAGGGTTATCCCCCTCTATAAGTCTGGGGACCAAACATGTTTTACTAATTATCGTCCAATATCTGTTCTTACATGTTTCTCCAAAATTCTCGAAAAGCTGATTTATAACAGAATACTACAACATCTAACCAGCAACAGCATACTTTATGAACATCAGTATGGATTTAGCAAAATTTACTCAACTGACATGGCTCTACTAAAACACGTTGACAAAATTTACACTGCCCTTAACAACAATAAATATGTTCTTGGTATATTTCTTGACCTATCTAAAGCTTTTGACACTGGCAATCACAACATTTTACTATTCAACTTGTTCCAGTATGGTTTTCATGATCTCATACAAATGGCTTGAAAGTTATGTGGACGACAGTGAACAGTTTGTGTATGCTAATGGTTGGACATCAGACATGGCTAGGATAACACATGGTGTTCTTCATGGATCTATCCTTGGACCTCTGCTGTTCCTCATATACATCAATGACCTTGCTGCTGTATCTTCCACCTTACTTTCTTTCATTTTTGCTGATGACACCAACCTGATCCTATCATATACAATTTTTAACTCACTTATTGCTGACGCAAACACTGGTACAGAACAAATATCAAAATGGTTTCAATTAAATAAATTATCGTTAAATGTTAAAAAGTCAAATTTAATAATTTTCTCTGGTGAAAACAAAGTCCTGCAAAGAAGACTAAAATCTCAATCAACAGACTTGAAATTTCTCAGGTTTCCTCCACCAAATGTTCTTTGCAGGTTGAGTGCAGGTTGATGAGAGGCTGAACTGGAGAGAACACATACATTTTGTATGCGGCAAAATTTTAAAATCACTTGGTGTCATCAGGAAAATTTGTGGCTTGGTTAATCAGAATTGTCTACTTACATTGCATTACAGCTTGTGTTATCCATATCTCACCTATTGCAATATTGTGTGGGCCAGTACATATGCCTCTTACCTCCATAACATTGATCTAATACAGAAGAGATTTGTTAAAATAGCTACATTTTCAAAGCGACATGATCCCTCTGCACCTCTATTCATAAGACATTATCAATTTTTCAGATCAATACATACCAAATGTGCACTTTTATCTACAAATATAGACATATATTCCTGATTCCATTCACAAACCTTTTACTGGATTTTTCCAAGTTAACTCCCAAGTTCACACATTCAATACAAGTCACTCAGCATATCATCACCCTCCCTGTTATCGCACCACCCATGATCAGTTTTCTCTTAGATACAAAAGGTACAATAATCATCTTAACATTGCTTTAGAATCTTCCTCTCTCGACATCTACAATAAGAACTTAAGGACCTTTCTGATTAACCAAGCTAGTAATTAGGCTACAATGCAAACATACACACGCATACTCACATTTACATCTATGCGTGCACACACTAACTCACGCACACAGACAATAACTCTTCATTCATTCTTATTTTTTATTTTTTTTGTTTGTTTGTTTTCTTGATTTTATTTTATAGCATAATGTATTTTTCTTATTTGTCTGTTTGTTTCTTTGTTTCTTAGTTTTTTTAAATTGACCTGTTTGCCTTGTTTTCATTGATGAGGGTGAGGCACCATATAAACCCCTCTGGGTTTCTAGCCCCATCCTGCACTGTTTATGTGATTATATTATTTATTTTTCTGTTATGTCCTCTGTTTTTAAACCAGTGTGCAAATAAATAAACTAAACTAAAAACTACACTCGGGCATTCACATGGATGCGCAAGTAAGGCAGAAGAATAGATTAGAAAAATAATAGATTTCAAGTACATAGTATACTGTTGTAATGCTCATGCTGTCTTACATAGCCTTATTCTCACTTCCAATTCTCCTTTCTTTAATCTTTATTATCAATTTCCACTATCTTTCTCCCTCATTTATAGACTTGCTCAACCTTCTTCCCTCCTTTATGTTTTCACTCTCTCCTCCCCTTTCCATAAACTTATTTGGTAACTCTTTATTCTAGGTGCCCATTGGCACCAGGTGACTTGTCCATTGGGACCTGGTGACCAGGTAGTGATTATGTGATTATTAGCTGCCAATAAATAATTAATCAATCATTTGTTAGTACCTAGTAATGCTCAATTAGGTACTTATTAGACCTATTAATATAATTGCCTTATAGGACCTTAATTCACAAAAAATTGTTGACCATCAATATTGCCTTATCCGTAGTTATCAGGAGTTAGTTAGGCACATTAGCAAACTATTACGGTTACTTATGCAGTGCTTTCTGGTCAGTTATTATTTATGTTTTAGGAACATGGTGTAAATGTTGAGTAAACTAATTAGGTGCTAGTTCATCATGAATAATGCTTATTGTCACACATTTTCACCAATTAGTAACTATAAAACAGTACTAAGCAAGGACATTTTGACCTCCTATTCTATAGAGAGAGTTTATTTCTATTTATTAACAACTAATAAGCGTATTATTCGTCACTTGAACACACAACAAATATAAGCATGCATTTGAATGCATGTATTTTATGAACCAATAACTTACATTTATGGTTACAATTGCAGTCAAAAATGGACTCAATGGCAGTTTTTACTGTATTGTACATTTATCTATTAATTCATGTATAATATATAAAGAAAGCTAATGGGGAAACTACTCCATAAGTATCTGAGTAACTTAAATTCTATTGTCACAACTTGCTTCACAACTTTGACCAATCTTGCCCCCATTTTGCTCACGATTCCCCCATTATACAACTTTCCATTTAAAGTTTAACACAAAGCAGACACCTTAGTCTCTCATAATCCAGTGACTCAGCTCTGGATTCAACCGGGAAATAATTTTGCGTGACATCACTTCCAAACAATCGTGCAGTTGCAAACCTAATCAATCTGATATCTACATGGCTCTGATAAAGGAACTTCTCAGAGCTTTTCATCACAATGCCTGTTGTTTGCTCCTGTGATGCTAGAATTTCTCACAAATTTAAAACAAAAGCAATATGTTTTTAAATTAACCAAACGATCCATCTGTGGGTTGGGCCCCGATTGTCTTCAAATCCTAGTGACGCCCCTGGCTTCAAGTACGAGTTGGGCCTTTTTTGGTACTAGGCATGGTTTCCCAAATGGCTGGTGTGAAAACTTGGTCAGCCAGTTCACTCTCTTTGCACTCTTTAGGCCAATTTATGCTTTACACGACAAGTGTCACATGACAAAAGTGAAATGTGACGCAGAGGAGCATTGGAGAGTGTAGCATACCTCCAGAAAAATGAAAGGTCACAGAATCACAGAAAGTATGAATGCTCAAAACTCATGTGTTGTGAAACGTGAGTCGCGTAAAGCAAATGCACATTTTGTTTGTTTTAAATGCCAATTTCTACATTGGTGATATTATTGCAGATAAAAACTCATATTACAGAGTTTTTCTTACTGAAGTGAGGCAGCTATATCTTAAAAGCAGACATATTGTTTAATTTGATAAATTGTCATTTTATTGTATCATATTCTTGGTGCTTCCTGCATCAATACAGTATATGCTTCAGATCCCTGTGGTGCTTCACAGTTTATACTTCTAAAGGTCTTTCACCTTGAATTGAGAGTGGCATAGTCTACAAGTTTATATCCTTTTTACACTTGAATAGATTAAGGGCTAGATTTACTTGGGAAATAGTCACAGTGTCAAAAAATTTCAGAAATATGAATTTCAATTACTTTGCATGCCTATCCTAATATACACGGTTACTTACAATATAAGAGGATATAATGATACATCCTAGCTTCAGCATTTCTGTGCAGTAGTACCACTACATAAAAGTGACACAAGTGCTGTTCTGGTAAGTCACCTCACAGCTCACCTCTCACCAGTGTGTGTGTATGCAGCATCAGTCAGCTCAGTAGCTCTCTGCAGCGCCTCCTGTATGAATCCCGACCCCGGATGGACAACTGCTTCTCAGAACACAGCACACAAGGAAAATATATGAAATAATATTGTGAAAGGAAAAACTGTGGGAATGCTTCTTTGCTTTTGTAAAAACTTAAAAAAATACATGATTGTATAAAGAATATATATAAAATCACTTGTATACATGATTTTATGCTAAAGCATTCACCCCCTTCCAATGATGTCTAATTTTGATTAATTAGAAATGATGCACACATATTTTTGAAGTTAATGCTTTTACTCAAAACTTGAATGCTCAAACTGGGTGAGTATGTTAAATCTACAAAAATTGCAAAAAAAATCTAAAACTAAAATATGTTGATTGCAGCCCAACCCAACTGAGTCAATACTTGAGGGAAACACCTTTGGAAGCCATTGTAGTCTTTCTGAATAAGTACCTGTCAATAGTTTGAGTACACCTGCTGGAAACTAGGTTTCATTGATAATGTTTTACACCATATAGGTTTCTGTAAATACTTGAAAAGTACAAAAAACACATGTAACAATAAATAAAAGGAACATCAAAGCAATGTTCAAGAAAACTGAATATTGAATATTGATTCCTCAAAATAGTCACCCTTTGCCTTGATAATAGCCTCACAAACATGGGCGTTAATACGTTTTAGCATGAAATCACCCAACATATCTTCCCAGCTCTCCTGCAGCAATTCCCAGAGACACTTGTGGGTTGCTTTGCTTTGCCTCTTCTGTCCAGTTCGTAATCCAACTTTTGACTGGTACTGTATATATATATATACATTTTTACATTTACATTGTATATATATATGTGAAGCATCCGCGTAATATGCTGCCACCACCATGCTTGACAGTAAGGATGGTGTTGAACATGTTTGGGTAATACGCTGTGTTGCATTTGCCACATATTTGCAGTATCCCTTAAATGCTTTGTTGAAAACTCCATACAGGATTTGAATCAGGTTTTTTCAGTAATTGCTTCCTTCTTGCCACTGCTTTGTGAAGTGGATATTGTTGATTACTGGACATTTTCTCCAATTCATTTTCTTCAGTTCCATCTCTCCCATCTCAACCTAATTGTTTTAAAGTCACCATTGGCCACACGGTGACTTTTTTAACCAGTTGAATCGTTGCCTGTCTGCTCAGTTTGTTGGAACAGGCTTTTTTTCTTGGACAATGTGGAGTAGGATGTGTAAATCAGAAACATTAATTCTATTTAAAATCGTCATGATTGCAAGCTCAGATGCCATAAAATGTGAAAGCTGCAAGGGGGTGAATACTTTATATTGCAATATACAATGCTTTTAAAAGTATTATATTTACTACAATCAAGATGATTTATTTTAAAATATGCAAAACATATAATAATATATACTATAATGTATACAGTGGACAATAAAAGTAAGCACTTTTTCCACATTTTATTTTGTTACAACATGGAATCAACATGGATTTAATTGGGATTTCTTGCTACTGATCAAAACAACATACACAATAATGTTAAAGTGAATGCTTTTTCTAAAATCAATGTAAAAAAATCTAACAATGTCCTGGAGTGGCCCAGTCAAAGCCCAGAAACTAAATCCCATTGAGAATCTGTGGAAAGATTTGAAAATTGCTTTTCACTAAAGGTCCCCATCCAACCTGAAGGAGCTCAAGCAGTTTTGTATAGAAGAATGGGCAGAAATGACAATGTCCGTATGTGCAAAGCTGGTAGAGACTTACGTATATAGACTCACAGCTGTAATAGCAGTTAAAGGTGCTTCTACCAAGTGTTAAGTCAAGGGGGGTGAATACTTATGTAATCAATTATTGCCTGTTTTTTATTTGTAATTAATTAAGAAATAGCTTTAGGGTTTTTAAAAACATTTATTTTACATTATAGAATATTTTGTGCTAATCAGTGGCATGAAATCCCAATTAAAGTCATTTTCATTCCATGAAGTCAAAAAATATAATGTGAGAAATACCAAAGGAGGTGAATACTTTTTATACCCAATGTGCATATATACTGTATATATATATAACTTCTAGACCATTATAATAAGTATACTATCATGCAGTGTAGTCAGTACAGGGACTACCTGATTGGGAGTGGGGCAGCAGGGGGAGGGTCAACGAGAGAGCCAGAGCCAATAGGGAGAAGGGCAACTGAAACAACACAGCGACTGACACATTTACTGAAACAGCACAGTGACTGACACATGTCACTGTAAATACGCCAGTGTAAAATACTGGCACACCGATATACTGACACAATGATATACCGATGACACTCAAGGTATAGACATGTTCATAAACGAATGTCTGATGGAAAATTTTAAACACTGACAAACTAATACAAAGCTATAATCACTCTCGAATTGATGCCACAGTAATTAAATATCTGTCTCTGTCAGTTATTGCAGGGTTTTGAAAAGCTCCATAACATTAGAATAAATCGGTTCCCAAACTCGGTCAATTAAAAACATCTCTTTCTAAAGGAATTATGTACCACATATCAAATTACAGAAAATGAAAGCATTAGTTAACCTGACTGATTAAAGTCCTGAGATGTGAATATGGGTAATTTATTCTTCATGTCATGCATAACTATTTCTGACGTGGTCTTAAGGGGGTAAATCATCCTTTAATATAAATGCAATGTCTAATTAACAATAAGCTTAATTAACAGCTACAATTCAGAGGTTGAAATTATGCGTGGAACAAAAAACAGTATACACAGTGCATCCCTAGGACCAAGTTTGGTAACCACTGGGTTAGGAGATAAAGGCATTGCAGGATAACGGCGTGAGAGCATATGTTGGTCCTTACCAGGGATGCAATATCCATCTCTCTGTCTGTCCTTTGGTCCTCCCAATCAGTATTTTCCACCAGATGTCACTGTATGTCAGAGTTACTATATTTCTGTATGTGTGTGTCCTAGCGTAGCTCTGTGTCTATATATGGAAGGTAATATTGACTTGGTTTGTATAGTGTATATATATATATACTGTATCAGTAAATGCGTGTATGTGTGTTTTCACCATCTATGAGTGACTGTCTTAGTCTGTCTCTATGTGCCAGCAGGTATTGGACTGTGTCTCTGTGTATGTGTCTGTGTCTCCAGGTGTGGAGGGACTTTTATAACCTGGCAGTGAATGGAGGTATGTGCAGAATCCACTTATCGGTCTCTCTGGTGACAAGCATCCCACATCAAACAATGAGGAGTTTCTCTCTCCTTCATAGCATTTGCAGTCACATTCAAATTAATACAGTCTTTCATACAATTAACACACTGCAGAGTTATGTGGATTTGTTGTAATCCTCCCATCTTTCTCCTTCCCATATTAAATCTCAAAGTGTTGACATTCTTGTACTTTCCAATAACCTTCCCATCTTCCTGTCCTTCCATTCTATCCATCATTTTAACCAGTGTGTCTGCATTAAGCCTTATATTTATCTGTCTATTTGAACCCATCACAGTAACACCCTCTGTGTTCTGGTGGTTCTGTGTAGCTCAGTAGGTAGAGCATGGCGTTGGCAACGCTTAGGTTGTGGGTTCAATCCCCACTGGGGCCACATATACTGAAAAATGTATGCATTCACTACTGTAAGTCGCTTTGGATAAAAGCGTCTGATAAATGGCGTATATGTTTTACAGACAGAAGACTAATAATAAGCCTAGATGGACTGAATGGTCTGTTCTTGTCATCAAATACTATTTTGTTCTAATGTCAAATGACATGTGTAATGTCAATGGCCTAATGTGTGCCAAGAAAACATTCCCCACACCATTACACCACAGGCAGGATGGATGCATGGATTCATGTTGTTTATGCCAAATTCTGACCCTACCATCTGCATGTCACAGCAGAAATCGAGATTTATCAGACCAGGTAACATTTTTCCAATCTTCAACTGTCCAGTTTTGGTGAGCCTGTGCCCACTGTAGCCTCACTTTCCTGTTCTTAGCTGTTGGAGTGGAACCTGTGGTCTTCTGCTGCTGTAGCCTATCCACTTCAAGGTTTGACGTGTTGTGGGTTCAGAAATGCTCTTCTGCATACCGGTGTTGTAACGCATGGTTATTTGAGTTACTGTCGCCTTCCTGTCAGCTTGAACCAGTCTGGCCATTCTCCTCTGATCTCTCTCATTAACAAGGCGTTTTCGCCCATAGAACTGCCGCTCACTGGATGTTTTTAGTTTTTCACACGATTCTCTGTAATTCTAGAGACTGTGTTGTGTGTGAAAATCCCATGAGATCAGCAGTTTCTGAGATACTCACACCACCCCGTCTGGCACCAACAGTCATTCCACGGTCAAAGTCACTGAGATCACAACTGAACCTCTTGACCATGTCTGCATGCTTTTATGCATTGAGTTGCTGCCATATGATTGGCCGATTAGATAATTGCATTAATGAGCAGGTGTACAGGTATACCTAATAAAGTAGCCACTGAGTGTATATAGCCACCTAGCTGCCTCTCATAAAATAAATTATGAAAAGACAAAAAGTATGTTATGGGTCGTGTAATGGCGTGGTGGGATGTGTGAGGAGCACGGGTACAAATGGGACAGTTACTACACTATAAACTACTTAAATCTGATCTTTCCATTTGTTGCTACTACAACCCTGGAGGAATACTGCTTGGAGAGCATCTGACTGGCCCTGAACTCTCCAAACACTATTCCGCCTGGACATTAACATTGAAAAAAGGAAACATCAAGAGCGGACATTGCACTTGCATGGCAGGATAAGTAGCTGGATATGGAATACAATTAATTCCACTTTGCCAGAGTGTAAATAATTGTAGGCATCCAAACTATGATAGGCTCGGAATTCCTCCTTGGTGTAAACACACTCGTATTTGACAAAGTACTCAAAGATATGTAATGTTAGCTGAGTTCTCTCGTAATGTTAGGTCTGTCAGATTCTGAGAAATTATGCTGGATCTTAAGAACATATCAAAGGAGTCTGGTAAATTAAGAGAACCGATGCTTAGTTCCCCCAAGTACCTTTGTTTCTCTTAATTTGGCAATTAAAGAAAATATTGACTCAACATTTTGCTAGCTAGCTAAGTAAACTACAAACAGGCTAGCTAATGTCTTCTCCTTACAGAACTAAACCGGATGTTCCATGGGGTTTTACTAAACTAAACTAACTAAACTTTCCAAACACATGACCCACTTAGTGAAAACATTTTCTGTCCCCGCCCTTCTAGCCTAACATACAGTCACATACGAAACGTTATCGTATGTCAAAACTGCATACATGCGCACTGTAACTAGTGCTGTGCATATAACTAGTTAATTGTTTAATTTGGTGTGAATCTGAATAGAAACCAGATAATAGACAGCAAACTATTTTTTCACATCTTGTGGCCTACCTCAACCCCTCTCACAACTCACCAGTGGGTCTCTACTCACAGCTTGGAATCAACTGCAGTAAAGGTGTGAAAATATATTTATTGGCGGCTGTCAAGCAGTGTATCCTGATAAATCTTATTTTCTCCACCACTCTTCCAGGATGAACAAGTACACAGAAACAGTTTATAATAATATTATTATTAGAGTTAAAATTACTAGAAAAACCTGTCAGCATTGAATACACACTGGTAATTCTGTGCTGTAGGAATATATCATGGAGAAGATGTGCTGTGTATCTGAGATGTGAAGTGGAAAATCATGCTGCAAAACAGTATGAGGTCCTGTTTATTTGAAGGACAGTTATGATATTATCACTGTTGAAAAGACAGCAAGAAAGCTGCAGCGGATTGTAGTTTGACCTTGACTCTCAATAACCTTCACCTATCCCACACATTCTCTTTCTCTCTCTTTGATGTTCCAGGTGTGTGGAGGATCTTAGACACCTGCTAGGAATTATATTATCAGAACAGAGAGACAAAGAGGAGCATGTGTGAAGATCAGGGAATAAGAAACACAAGCTCATTTTAGATTTGTTGGCCATCTATCCATCATTTATTATTGGGTCCTGTGCCATTACTCTTGAGGACATTTTTAATTAGTTTGAATAGTCTATTATGTCATACTCATATTCCATTAATCTGCTGGTCATGATTTGTAATACTGTTTTAAGAATTTATCCTTCATTTGACTTCAGGCAAGCAGGTGATTGCATCAATCCCATCAAGTCTCTTTCAGTTTGGAATTATATTCAAAGTTTGACAAACTCACTAACCAAACAATATTAATTCAATTGTCAGTCTGAAGGCTGACAGATTATGAATATGCATTCCCAATAATATATACCAATGTTTTTGTGATCTTATGCAACGTAATCACCACTTACATATCAAAAATACATTGTAATTGATCAAGTTCATGGATGCCACCATTTAAATATTTTGACCAAAGCAACATACAGTACATAATTGCCAGGATCTGTGTTACATACCCAGTGCCAGTTCAGTTTCCCTGGCTATTTTATCTATATGTTAATGTATTGCTTTGTCAAGCCGTTTGGCTGCTTGAAATTGTAGAACGAGTGATTTTATTTAAAAACTTAAAATTATCGACCATAAAATTATAGTTTTACAAAGTTGTAAAAAAATAACACCACATTGTGCAGAATCTGGATGTTTTAATAGACCTGCTCAAGCAGTGGATACACAACAATGGCTCCCAGAACTAAGGCTATGCTCTGTTCAGTTTATACCCAGCTGTTTAAGGAACATGTTTATTCTAAATATGGAATCATATCTCTGAGAAAGTATAGAAGGAAACATGATTGGACAAGGATTATTCACTAATGCTGCTTTCACACTCATGATGGCAGGATGAAACTGGATGTTATTGTTTTCATTGAGACCACAAAGGTAGATTTATCATCTGTAATAGAAGACCACCACCAGTGGCAATGGCAGAACAAACTTGCTGTCAAAATATAAAAGGTTTTACATCTAACACCGCAGTAAAGGCCACTTATCACAAGAATAGAATTGGTCAATTCAGCAATGGAGAAAGAAAGGTTTATTGTGGAGATGGAGGTATCCTGACATATGGAGCCAGTAAGTCAAAACATACAGACTAATAATGTTACATGTTAGTTGCAATAAGAAAAATGAAAAACACTCTACTGCATGGCAATTTTTAATACAGATAACCAAAACCAAAAAGACATTTTACTCTGTGGTAGCTATAGAGTTTGCTACCTAGCCAGCTAGCTCACTAGCTACTGACAAACACTCATCGTATAGCAAGGGATGAAAAAACCTGCACTAGTAGCACTGTGGTGGAAATTTCTGTGCAGTCTAAAAGGACACGTACTGATGTACCATCCAGTATAATAGAATTCGCACTGATGATTTAGATAAGTTCGTTGAAATACAGTGGGTATAAAATGATGCAATAAATTAGTCTGTTTTTTATTTGTATTTAATCATGAAAAAGCTTAGTTTTTTGGTGTTTTTTTAAATTTGTTTCAAATTTTTCCCCTTTTTCTCCCAATTTGGTTGCCAATTATACCCTCCATTTACTTCGATTCACCATTCTTAACAACTTGTTTTATATCTTGTTTTACTTTGTCTGTGAAGCACTTTGCGCTGCATTTCAATGCATGAAAGGTGCTATATAAATAAAGCTTATTATTATTATTATTATTATTCCCCAGGAGTCCGCTGCCCGTTCTCCGGTTCGAGCCAATTGATCCCAAGGCCAGCAGATCCGCCTCTGGAACCTGCCCACCTACTCTTTTACAAGGACGCCCTTCCACTCCTCGACAAACTTGTGCCGGCTCACCCTCCCCCCACCCCTGGGGCGGACAGCCAAACGCCGCCCCCGATCGGCCAGGGCATCTGGCACGGACAGGTTTTCGATCTGCTAGACAGCGGATAGGCAGCTCACACTTGTACTGCATTAGATCGCTACGTTAGTCACTAGCCCGAGTAGTTTTTTTATCTATTTGACATTATAGAGGATTTCTGTTGATCACTGTCAAGAAATCCCATTTAAATCAGTTTTAATTCCATGAATTAAGAAAATAAAATGAAAAAAATGCCAATGGGGGTGAATACTTTTTATACCCACTGTACATTACCCATGACCTATTACTCAGTCTTCAAATCTTGCAAACAGATCCATAATATGACATTTCACAACTATTTTGACATATTAAAATATACTTGCATATGATCTGGAGCCTATATTGCTTATATTTAAAATACTAATAATTTAACACCAGTAAAATCCCTATAGATTACTGACAATTAAAAAAAATGTTTTAGAACACAAGTTTTTCATCGTTGTTCATTTTGTTAGTAACATTCTCAGGGATCAACAGAAGATAATTTCAAGTATATGTATGGAAGCCATTTTTCCTGATCTGTGACTTTCAGCATTGTCAAAAAGCTGCAAGACGGTTCAGAATGTGATCAATTATTATACCAAACCAATTGTAATAATTATACCAATGTTAAATTCAAGAATTTGAGGGTGCAGACTAGCATGTGTGTCCTTTAATACCATGAGCTCCCAGCAATTGTTTATTTTCACCCTGTAGTCCTCCAGCTGACCTCATTGTGCTGGAGGATTGGAGAACTTGAGCAGCTGGTCGAGGCAGACCGCAGGCATCCAATCGACCAGGAGAGTTGCTATTGCAAATGGTGTCCTGTGGATCGAAACCTTTCCTTCCTGGGTGACACTGTGGTGAATAGTGTTTGATTCTCAAGAGTGGGGACATATGCACTCGACAGAGAACAGCATAGCCACTTAAGAGCCTCAAAACACCTTTTGACTGATATATGCAATATATTTTTCAGGGGAAAAGGGTGCAAAGGGAGGAAAAGAGATGCAGAGTTAGCAGCCCTTTCAATGATAATAATAAGCTTTTAAATACAGCAGCATTTGGACAGGCATAATGTGGCTTAATTTCATATAAATAAACAGAAATACAAATAGATGGAAATGTTAAATGAGGTCAATAATAACAGTTTTTATTGTTTTATTTTTATAAAATGTATTTTTTCCTCCCAATTTGGTTGCCAATTATACCCTCTATTTATTTAAATTCCCCACCCCCACGAGTCCGCCGCCCGTCCTCCGGGAGCGAGACACACATTCCTGGCCGAGACGGAAATTCTTCCACGGACGCCTTTAACCTTCTCCTCGACGGACTCGTGCCGGCTCACCCTCCCCCCTCCCCCAGAGGCAGACAGCCAAATGCTGCCTCTGATCGGGGCTGACGACCAGGGCCGATCTGGTAAAGCAGGGTTTCGAACCGTGTCCCTGACAGGCAGCGCACGCCACACCGAAGTGTGGCGCGTTAGACCGATACGCCATCCGCCGCTCCCTAATAATAACAGTTTTAACAAAAAGGGAACACATTTTTTCAGTTAAAGAATATATATATTAAAGAAATTTTTACATTTTTTAAATTAAAACATTTTTCTCCATAGTTTTACATGTTTTTAATGAAAATGCAGCTGTTGTTTTTAAATGAAGCATGGTACATGGCAGAGACACGTTAATTGTAGGATTAAACTTCAGGAATTTATAGGCGCATTAGAGATTGTGATGAAAAAGTAATTTCATGAACAATGAGGGTTTGTGATATTGAAGACTCAATTTCCAAAAACTCTTAAAACGAATGTACATCATACACCCAGCCCACACACCCAGATGTGAAGGGGTCTTATATATAAAATGACATTCAAAGAAATCAGTGTTGGCTCATATGCGTTCAGGTTTGAGAAATGTATCTTAATGACACAAAATATTGAACTAATTCCAGATATATTAGAAATGATTATTTTTGAAATATTATTTAAAAAACTATACATTTGGAAAAGAATAATACTCCAACGAACCCACCTTTCATACAGATTAATTGAACTGGACAGGGAAAGGCTGGAATGCAATACTGTTTTAAATGGTTTGACACAGACAGGGAAATAGTGTCACAGCTTGAGCAACTATTTAAACAAGGACTGGTCACACTGCAGGTGGCCATGGAAGGCGCTAGGAGCTCTGGAGCAGTCACAGTCATGTGGACTAGGCCTGCTGGGACCAGAGGAAACGGTCACAACGCTCCAGCATGGTCTGGATCAGGGCCCTGGAAGAGAGAGGGAGTGAGAAAGAGATGACAAATAAGGAAGGAGATTGTGGAAGGTGTCGGTCTAGGCAGGGGAATCGGGGTGGTTAATGGCCATGCCTGCTGGCAGGACAGCTAGGGCACATAGCTGTGCGGCATTACCTAATTGTACCTCTGCACTTAAAACTGCTCTGCTCTCTTAGTAGGTGGCTGGAGGTTGAGCTACACTCAACGCGCAGGCTGAATGCTGCTCTAGGGAGAACCGTGAGACCACGAATAAAAACGCAACTAAAAAGTATGAACGTCTTTGTGTAGTGAATGTATAGTGTTCTGCAGAAAAATAACACTTTTTATTAAGTTAATTGATTTGATTTATTGTTTTTAGCTGAAACCCATGAGGGTAGAATAAATATAGAAAGAATAAAAATCCTGGTCTGCAGACCAAAAAAATCTAATCCCAGTATCCTGATGTTCTGTTCCCTTCCTGGTTGTGTCACATGGAGTGTGACAGCGATATATAATACAGTCAGGTCCATAAATATTTAGACATTGACAAAGTTATTGTTATTTTAGCTGTCCACCACAGCATATTGGAATTGATCAATATTCATTATTTTCAAATATTCAAATATCATATTATTTATGAATATTGCAGTGCAGACTTCCAGCTTTAATTTGAGGGCATTTACATCCAAATCGGCTGAACGGTGTAGGAATTACAACAATTTTTATATGTGGGTCCCCCCCTTTTTAAGGGACCAAAAGTAACTGGACAATTGACTGTTCAGCTGTTCCATGGCCAGGCGAGTGTAATAATGTCCCTCATTATTTCATTTACAAGTAAGCAGATGAAAGGTCTAGAGTTGATTTCAAGTGTGGCATTTGCATTTGGAATCTGTTTCTGTTAACTCTCAATATGAAGTCCAAAGAGTTGTCACTGCCAGTGAAGCAAGCAATCATTAGGCTGAAAAATCTAAACAAACCCATCAGAGAGAAACACATTAGGTTTGGCCAAATCAACTAACTGTGGTGTATGACAGAATAATTATTTCCCTGGTGAACAAAACCCCCTTCACAACAGTTGGCCAAATCAAGGACACCCTACCAGAAGGTAGGCGTATCTGTGAAGATACAATCAAGTCAACAATCAAGAGAAGACTTCACCAGAGTAAATACAGAGAGTTTACCATTGTAAACCATTGGTAAGCCTCAAAAACAGGAAGACCAGATTAGAGTTTGCCAAAAAACATCTAAAAAAGCCTGTACAGTTCTGGAACAACATCCTATGGACAGATGAGACAAAGATCAACTTGTACCAGACTGATGGGAAGAGAAGAGTATGGAGAAGGGAAGGAACTGCTCATGATCCGAAGCATACCACCTTATCTGTGAAGCATGGTGGAGGTAGTGTTATGGCGTGGGCATGTATGGCTGCCAATGGAACTGGTTCCCTTGTATTTATTGATGACGTGACTGCTGACAAAAGCAGCAGGATGAATTCTGAAATGTGTAGAGGGCTATATTATCTGCTCAGATTCAGCAAAATGCTTCAAAACTCATTGGACAGTGCTTCACAGTGCGGATGGACAATGACCCGAAGCATACTGCGAAAGCAACCCAATACTTTTTTGGCCAAGTCAATCACCTGACCTGAATCCAATTGAGCATGCATTTCACTTGCTGAAGGAAAAACTGAAAGCAAAACGCCCCAAGAACAAGCAGGAACTGAAGACAGTGGCAGTAAAGGCCTGGCAGAGCATCACCAGGGAAGAAACCCAGCGTCTGGTGATGTCTATGGGTTCCAGACTTCAGGCAGTCATTGACTGCAAAGGATTTGCAACCAAGTATTAAAAATTACAATTTAATTTATGATTATGTTTGTTTGTCCAATTACTTCTGAGCCCCTAAAATTGAGGGGGCTATGTATAAAAATGGTTGTAATTCCTACACGGTTCATACAGTATTTTTGACAAAACACTTAAAGCTGAAATTCTACACTTAAAGCACATCTTGATTGTTTTTGTTCAAATCCATTGTGCTTGCATACAGAGCCAAAATGATGAAAATTGCATTACTGTCCAAATACTTATGGACCTGACTGTATATAGGCAGTGTATTTATAGCCAATGTGTTTAACCTTAATTTATCTGCATCTATAGATGCCTACTCCTACCAAGGTTACAACCGTTATATACACTGTTATATACAAGTGTAATTGTAATTGACTACAGCAATAGTGACTAACTGGTAACCAGGGTTGGGTTGTAACGGAATACATGTAACGGCGTTACGTAATCAGAATACAAAAATCAAGTAACTGTATTCAGCTCGCGTTACATTTGAAAAACGAGTAATCTGAATACAGTTACTTTAATAAACCTGAAGTGAATACATTTTGGATTACTTCTTGGAATTCTTGGTGGAAAATTTTCCTTACAAACATTAATGAGCTGATATTCATTACTAAAGCTACAGCATGAAATTCTCACGCCTACATGATTATCATCACACAGCTCACGAAAACTACAGCCACTGCACAGAACCAAAAAACTGCGTTAAGAAAAATGCGTTAAAAAAAAAGCGCGCCCACACTCAGACAAACATTGATAGCGACAAGGAAGAAAAGTCAGCTTTTAGTTCGTGGCGTTATCGACACAATTTCCATTTTAAAGAAGAAAATGGGAAAGATCTGTCGGTCCAGTGTACCTTGTGTCTTCCAGGAATAAAGAAACTGTCGGCATCAAAGGACTCAACTTCGAATCTTAAAAAGCACTTGGAGTAAGTCGACGTTAGCTAACCTTCAGCTTAATGAACACAGTTCTGCAGTAATTTGCTGTTACCTGACCTTAGCCTACAGTTTGAGGCATCGCATTAACTGCTCTGCTAATTTTATACTGCTTTCTTTATTGTTGAAACGATGACATTTTATTTTATTATTTTTATTTTTCCCAGTTTTCTCCCAATTTGGTAGCCAATTGTACCCTACTATACGTCAATTACGTTATGCACTGCCGAGCATTCGCCACTACACAGCCCGCCAACACTGGCACTTTTCTAAGCCATATCCCTTACAAGTCGCTGTTATTCCAGTGCCAAAAAAGTTTCAAAAGTTATGACATTGTTTCAGATGCTGTGTTTGAGTTATGCTCATGATGAGCCATCAAAACAGTAAAAGAACTTGCCTTTCAATTTCCCTTTGCTTTTTATTATGATTAATTTTTAATCTGTCCATTCTAATTCCATAACATGTTAATGATGATGACTACAACAAAAAATGCAGATACAATGTTGCATATATTTAGCTAAATTGACATCTCAAATGTATTAGTATTTATTATTAAATGAACAGAAGCTGACCTGACCTCAACACAGTGGAAAGTTGAACATGACATCCTTTTTCAAAGTGTAATGCATAATAACTATTTAAATGTATTACTGATAAAATAAAAAAGTGAACATGGCATGTGCAAAAGTTTGAGCACCCTTTTAGTACTAAGTAGCACCACCTTTGGCTATATAACAGCTTCCCAATGTCTCCTGTACCCCAAAACATACCCATCTGTGATGGAAAAAGTAAGTAATCCAAAAGTATTCTAAAAGTAATCTGAACACGTAACTTTTTTGAGACATGTAACTGTATTCGTATCGGATTACTTTCAGAGCCGTGTAATCAGTATTCAGGCACTAATTACATTTACAAAGTAACCCTCCCAACCCTGCTGGTAACAGTCACTGAATACATATGCACAAGTTTTCAAAGTTAGTAGTAAAGTTGTAAAGGGTAGTAAAGTTGAAAATTGTCATAGAGAACACACATAACATTATGTTTAATTAAGTTTAAGCCAGACAATATGTATATACTGTATATATACAGTACCCATCAAAAGTTTGAGTACATCTTCCATCTGGATTACGGCTAATCGGGCACTCCTTCATTCTTCAGCAAGAAGCGTCTAAGTCTTCAGCAAGAAGCGTCTAAGTATAGCGTCCCTAAACACACCTTGAAGTTGTGCAAGAATTATCTGGGGAAGGAGGAACGTGAAGGACAACTCAAACTAATGACCTGGCCTGCCCAGTGTCCAGACCTCAATCCCATAGAACTTGTATGGGACGAACTGGACAGAAGAGTCAAAGCAAAGCAATCCACAAGTCTCTCTGGGAATTGCTACAGGAGAGCTGGGAAGACATGTCGGGTGATTTCCTGCTGAAACTTATTAACCGAATGGCCCATGTTTGTGAGGCTGTTATCAAGGCAAAGGGTGGCTATTTTAAAGAATCCAAGATTTAGAGACAATTTTCAATTTTCTTGAACATTGCTTTGATGTTCCTTTTGTTTATTGTTACATGTGTTTTTTGTACTTTTCAAGTATTTACAGAAACCTATACGGTGTAAAACATTGTCAATTATGAAATAAACCTAGTTTCCAGCAGGTGTACTCAAGCTATTGACTAGTACTGTATATATATACAGTGTATATATATAGTGTCTGACTTAAACTGAATTAGGCATAATATTATGTGGGTTTTCCATGCATGTGTGTATGTCTTATGATGTGCTATATATTGCTGTTCTGTAACTGTCAACCTGAGATGGGGTTGACAAGACTGAGTGTGCTCACTCACCTCTGCCTCTTTTCTGCGATTCTCAGCAGCTCACAGACCAGGGTGGAGTGTAGACCCAGCTCCACGCACATCCCACAGTCCTGCACAGTCCCCACAGCCCGGTCTGGCCCGACGACCCGAGCCAATCGCATCATTAGGCTCTCTGGGCTGACCTGGCTGTACCAATCCCAGGAGCCATTAGAAAGGCCATTACCATTGGGGTGGGGAGGGCTTGGGGCAGTCTCAGGAGAGACACGATGCTGGGAGAGCTGGAGGAGAAGCTTCCATTCATCCAGGGTTTCAGGGTTTACACCTGTGTGAGAAGGCAAGAGTGGCACGTAAAAATTACGTTTCCGAAGCAACTGTCTGCATGTGAAAGCAATTTTCACACAATTTATCTAACACAGTACCACTAAATATATAATGGCTGTAGTAGTACACTTTAAATAAACTTTTATGTTATGATGACATGTCCCATGAATACATAAAATGTTATCTGCACATCTTTTCAAAACTCTGCTCCACTGTTCCCAACAGTGTGGGGAATCTGACCACTGCTGCCATAGGTGTTGGGAGGGATTGGGTGTAGCTATTATTAAGGGCCCTAATAAAACAGTATTACTTCAGCCGCACTTCATCAGGCTTCAGCCCAAATTAAAAGTTCTACCAGTATGTAAATAAATGGCACAACTATAAACGAGCATAAATTGGAGACAATGGGAAAATAGTTTGCTGGCTAATGTCTAATAGTAGATACATGCTAGTGTATAGCCAACCACCAAAAGATCTTGTTAAGGCAATGCAAAGTTCACTTTCTGCCTATGGATTAAAAATGTATTCAAACTGATCAGAGATACATATTGGCTAAAGGATCAAGGGTGGCCTGGCTTTGAGAATGGCATCTATAAATGGAAGAAAAACTGCTTTTAAAGCTTAATACAATACAAAATTATACAAATACATCTAAACTGTATAGTACATAGTACTACCGTGTACTGCTCATTTGGGAAGTTTTGCATGTACTCTACATATTTTGTTTAAAAGTAGGAAAAGATAGTGTTTGAATTTTGTGTACAAAACCATAAAGCGCAAATAATATTGCAATGTTTCACATAGACTAATAACTGTATTTATTTTCCACACAAGCAATTCTGTATAAAACTGAAATGCTGAAACAGAAAAAACTGAAATGCTACATTGAAAAAGTGAAGAGGTATTTTTATATGCTACTTTGAAGAGTTGAAAAGGCATCTGTAAATGCTACTTTAAGAAGTTGAAGAGGTATCTTGTAAGCTGGGAACGCTGATGGGGCTCACCATTTGGGCCCCCCAGCAAGCTCATGTCATCCAGCTTGCAGATGGTGGCGAAGGCCTCTGGGCGGCGCTGAAGCTGACAGCAGAGTGACAGGTAGCCTGTCCAGTACCTGCACAGAGAAATCAACACCAACATGAGCATCTGCACAGAGAAATAAACACCAAAATGAGGCACCTACACAGAGAAATCAACACCAACATGAGTCAGTCTGAGTTTACAGTCAGTCAGTCAGTCATATGACACTAATTTTGGAAGCTGACCATTGTAGTAACTATTGTAGGGACTGCATATTCCACATAAAATGATATGTTTGAAATGCAATTATATTTTAAATATTTTGTGTGCTTAACGTTTTTTCACCATACAATTTCCACAGGGAATCCTGATGAGTCGGCCTCGCCCCATAGGATCCCATTTCCACGTACAGTAGACCCATACTGTTAAGAAAAATACGCAACTCACACAGTGAATAAAACCAGAGAGCAATCACCAGTCTCTCTGCTTTCCTGTTTTGCTTTCTGTGCCTGTTCCTCACTCCCATCACCTGGGACCTGTTCTCTCTCACCAGCGCCTCAAACCAGAGGCCTCGTGAAGACACGTTCTCTGTACAGCAGCGGAATCCACAGAGTGCTGTTTCCATGAACTTAGCTGCAAACAACGCTAATTTGCGAAGAGCTGTGAAAGGATACAGCTAGCAATATCGGACATTTCAGTGAACACAGAAGCGGCCATCTCCCTTCTTCAAAACTCATCTCTGATAATTAACTTTGCGTCCTGCAAAATGAACCGGAGACTTCACTTCAATTGTGAACAGCTGTGAGACACTGCAAGGAAATACTGGTCTCGCTGAAGACGTCGCAACTGGATTCCCATATCTCTTTCGAACCCGACATGCATGGAACCCTGCCAACCGCGGAGCAAAGGACACAGTAAGGCTGTAGCATCTGGGCATAGCATAGCATAGGTTAGCAACGGATAGGTTATATTCATGACTGAATGTACAAACTGTTTTAAAATGTATCATGGTTCATGACTGTTTACCATTGTTTTTGTAGCTAGTATAGCTGCTCATTCACTGCCTGTGTTAAGAGATCAAATACAGGACACATAGACCCAGGTCTTGCATGTAATCTTCTCTACTAATCTGCCATTCTGATCTCAACACACGCAATAACGCCAGTTATTCTGGTGTGTGCAGTAAGCACCATCTTTCCTTTTGCCTTGGTTACAAACTAGGTTTAAACTTCCAAAACCTTTAAAGCCCACGAGCTTCAAGCGTGCACGCACATGGGTGCGACCGACGCACACGCAAGAGAACACACACATGCATACACGGCCAGATGCCTCAAGCTTGCGCACAAACGCGCCCCACACACGCATACAGATACACATATGCATTCACATATAGATACTTGTTGTTCATTAATGTATTGTGCTTTGCTAATTTGATACTGCATGTTTAATAAATGTCATATAGTATCTTTCTTAATGCCTTCAACCCCTTAGTTACGTCATCAATATTATTCATTTGGTATTAACTAAATGTATAATGTTGTGATTTGATTAAGATTAATTAACTATTAATATAATAATATAATTGTCATTATTAATTATATATATATATATAATTTATTTAAGTATATTTTATGAGACTGATATACTAAACCAAATGAGATTGATATCATAAGAATACTTATATTTTTGGCTGCTACCGTGTTAGGAATTAACAAGCCTTACATTGTGACGTCAACCATATTCGAATTCGAATTTCTAGTGGGATAGCACTCTACACTATGCAGGCTAGGTGTGAGAGAGAGTGAGTAGTACTTGAATATTAAAAAACTGGTAGGTAGGAGAGATTTGCTTAGTAGTTCTGATGCCACTGAACTACAATCAGTAGTTCTGATGCCTGTACTGAATGCTTTAAGTCTGGTCAGGGTACCATGCTAGAATGTCTTTAGTAGCAGGACTGGCTGTTACAGACAGTGAATGCTTTAAGTCTGGTTAATCTCAGTGTGGAAGGCATGCTCACCAGCCTACTGGCAGAGCAGCCAGCGCAATTAATATTATTTATTTTAATTGAACAAACCTGCCAAACAAAAAAAAAGAAAAAGAAACATGGCACATGCCTTGTTTCGGAAATATTTTTAGCAGTTTATTGTTTTGTGTCAAACAAGCAAATATAGGGTATGCTTTTGTTTTATTTAAATAAAACCACAAAAAATCCACTCCATCTCCGTGCTCTGTTCCCTTCCAGGGATTGTCACCTGTACATATCAGGATCCTGACATGAGTAAAGATGAACAAAAATTAAATACAGGTAATGTGCTACATTGTATACTTAAAAAATGGGAAAATTCTAAAAAAAAATTATAACAATGGTTGCTCAGAAAAAAGGATAACACTACCTCACAAGCATAACACTTCCCAGTGGTCTTCTATAGTGTTTTATGAAATTGGTGAACATATTGGGGGATCTTTGAGCATTCCTCCATACAGAATCCTTCAAGATCCTTCGGTCTGCACTTGTGTACTACCCTCAAGCCACAAATTTTTGTCTGTCTGGCAACTGAGATGGCCAATGCAAAAATGTTTTGTAATTTTGTTGTTAGTTAACCATGTCCTGGTTGATTTTGAGGCATCCTTGGGATCATTGTCTTGTTAAAAGATACATTTTTGCCCAAGCTTCAGCTTCCTGGGAGGGGGTAATGTGGTTTTTGGCCAAAAGTTGGCCAATGTAAAATGTCATGTCCTAATCTATAGAGTATCTAGTGCTGCATCTAGCCTGGGCTTGAATAGCCCAAGGGTTTCTGCCTCTACTACCTGACCTAGCAAACTGTTCCATGCATTGACAATTCTGTGTAAAAAGAAATTCCTAATATCTGTGCAGAATTTGCCTTCAACTAATTTCCACCTGTGACCTCTTGTTCTGCTGACCAAATGTATTTAAAAAAATATTTGGTAGTTCACTTTGTTAATCCCTTTTAGAAATGTAAAACCTTCAACCAAATCCCCCTATGTCTCAGTTTGCTAAGCTTGAATAGATTCAGTGCCTTAAGTATCCCAGCCTCCTGTTGGCCTTTTTCACATTAATATAACTGATTTATACTAAATACATTTGCATGTATCCCAGCCTCCTGTTGGCCTTTTTCACTGCTGTAGCACACTACTTAGATGCAGATAGATGTTGATCAACTACAATTCCTAAGTATTTTTCAAATTTAACACCTACACATTTTTGTCCTCCCATAAAATACTACTGTCTTATATTTTTATGTCCCACATAACATTTACATTTAGCAATATTGAATGTTATCTGCCATGTCTCTGGCTATTCATCTTGGTTTACCTTAGTCGATGCCAAACTGTTCCCCAAGTTTTGTATCATCTGCACAGTTAACTATTTTGTTACTAATATTCATATCAAGATCATTTATGTAAATAAGGAATGTTGCTGCCCACAGCACCTAGGTTATATACAACCCCACCAAATATTACTCTTTGTATTCGCCCTTGCAGCTAATTATGAACCCACTCTGAGACAACTCCTGTAATTCCTACTGAATTCATTTTAATTTGAATCATTCATTTTAACAATGACTCTCTCATGTGGTACCTTGTCAAATGCTTTTTGAAAGTCCAAATATATAATATCATAAGCCTGGTTCAAGCCAAAGCTCTTTGTAGCCTCCTCAAAAAAGTCCATGAGGTTTGTTATGCATGACCTCCCCTTAAGAAAACCATGTTGGTTCTGCCTTAAAATAAAAATAAAAGTGTCCCTAATAATACATTCCAGTATTTTACAGGAGATGAAAGTTAAACTGACAGGCCTATAGTTCCCTGGGTCCAATATATAAGAAGGGGGACCATTTCTTATATATTGGAATTATACTACTTTGCTTCCAGTCATCGGGTATTTCTCCTGTGTTTAGGGATTGCATTTGCACTCCCAGTCAGTCGACTCTGGGTAATCGAACCCCGGTCACCGTGGCTAGCGTCGGACGTTGAAACCACTAGACCACGCGGGAGGCCCAGTATAAACAATTACTAATTTCATTTTTGTTCAAATCACCCAGAACCCAGAAGTGAAGTGTGCCCCCAGTTGTCGCGTGTACACAGCGCCTCCAGGATTTTCATTAAAATTGTCTAATTATGAACAATTAACAGCTTCTTACAATCCAGATGTTGCAATTATGGTTGGAATGAAAACCAGCATACACATTGGTCCCCGAGGACTGCGTTTGGGAACCACTGTATTAATAATGCGGGGGTTTAAATGCCTGGTAATTTTAAGATCATACAAACTATGGATTGGCATAACAAGACTCATTAAACACTTTTAATGCAATGACATTGAGAAAAAAAATGTAAATAAGAAGTAAAATTAATAATATTTATGAATTGTGAATTATGCTAATTCTCATGTCATCGGCACCATACCACTAGGGGGCTGACAGGAAGAGGTTAAGATTACCTTTCTTGTACAAGTATGTTTCTCTGAGCTAGAGTTAACATTACCCAAAATAGAAGCAATTGGGATAGGGAAATCACTAACTTACCTAATATAAAATACTGCCATTACACGCAGAGCACGTACCATTGCACATGACCCCAGCCACCCCCTCAACCCATTCTTCACACTACTTCCATCAGGTCGCAGATACAGAACCCTTACCTGGAAACGGGCACGCTTTGGCAGGAGTTTTGTCCCCTCTGCCATAGTATCATTGAACAAAATACCTCGGTAAAAATCATGTATAGATGAGTACGACTGTGTATGTTGATAAAAATGTGGATGTACCCATGTGGGTGCATATTTAATGTATGTATGTAATAGTGGTGTGTATATTTGTATTTATGTAATTTATGTGAGGCTTTTCTGTACAGACTGTGGCAACAAATTTCCTGAAAAGGACAATAAATAATCTATCTATCTATCTATCTACTTAATATTATGTGTTGTTGCGCATTGGCCTTGGTTAAAACCGGTTTCTAAATGGCAATCCTACCATAAATATCATTATTAAGCTGAAGACAGACAGTTTTTTGTTGAGATTGGGTCATAGAGGTGTAAATTCAGTTCTGTGGTCACTTTTTATTTTTTATTATTAGCCGCGGAGTGCCGCCAAATGCCGCCCCCAATCGGGGCTGACGACCAGAGCCGGTCTGGTGGTGCCTGTCCCTGACAGGCAGCGCACACCACACCGGACCAGCCAAAGTGTGGTGCGTTAGACCGCTACACTATCCGCCACCCCCGTGTTCATTTTTGAGGCTGTAGTTTTGTTGTTTTTAGCAGGTTTCCGTCTTTCCCCGTCCGTGAGCTTTGACTTGCGACCACTGTTCGTTCCTCTTTTCTGATGCAATTTTTCCTTGACTGGTGTATGCCGTCGTGATTTTCGACACTGTTCCCCTTGACACATTAAATAATTTAGCCGTTTCTGTGACTGACATACCTGCAGTTCGGGCACAAATATTTGACTTCTCAAAATCTTTTACATGTCTCATGTTGCTTTATAAACTCACATATTAAAGTGTTGATTTTAAAATATCTTCTATAGGAGAAACATATTGGTCATTAGTATTGATATTAGTATGAAACACATGTGTAGACTCCTTTTTCAATTGAGATTTAGTCACTTAAAATATGATTTTTTTTTTTTTCATTTGGTGTTTCCATTATTTTGACTACCCCCATTGATATGTGTTCGGTGTCCTTACATGGAAACATGCCTTAGGTTAAGTAAACATCCCAACTACCCTCAACTGTCTCAAAATGAGCTAGGGGCAGCCTCCTCCTGCCTGATTCCAAAACTGATTCCCATGACCCATTTTACAAGCACTTTTAGATATTCTGTGACGCTCCCTTTATTAAAATGTTGCCATATATGTTAAAGTATTGTGCATTATTATATTTCTGTACATGTCACCATAACTGCATGCACACAGCAACTTGTTCGGTGCATATAACATGTGCAGTGTTTCATTTTACTGGCGTGAATATAAAAGTGTATTATACACTAATTATTTTTTCATGTGTTATCGCGCTTCCCACAAAAAACCCTCCCACAACCCACCTGTGGATCCGGACCCACAGTTTAGGAACCACTGGGTTAGACTACACCTTCCTCTGTCACCTGACACCTTTAAGAACCACTGGGATTCTAAACCTGGAGATGTTAAGATGTGTTCCCTCACCCAAACTTTCTGCAAGTCTCTGCCATCTTCTGCTTGGATGCCAGATCAGCTGGTAGGTGGATCAGAAGGGTGAGGAGGCGCCCATATCCCCAGCTGAAGAGATGAGAGTGCCATCTAGACCACAGGATGAGTTATAGCACAAATACAAGAATGCAGCCTTGGCTCTAACACTGGCACATATGGGCACAACCATGCATGTTCCACAGATACAGTACCTGGGCTGTCCGTCTAAGGTCAGAGTGTCTTCCTTTTGTGGGGCATCATGGGATAGGGCCAGTTCTAGCCACTCCTGCCGCAGTGACTCAGGCTGAAGGAAGGAACCAAGGAAGGAAAGTCTAGAAGGAGAAAAGCAGACAATGCAGTAAATGGGAACTGTGGGTTTGAATTCATTTTTTAATTAATTTTCTACATACATACAGTGGGGAAAACTACATTAGTTAATTGCTTTATCCCTAAAACTCTGAATTAATCAAGGATAATGATATTCCCTAATCTAACTTTTTTGGGGAGAATGTTCGATTTATTAATTTCATTAAAGCAGTGGGGATTGTAATAGCGAACATTTCTTGGCCTTTAAAAAAGCTTCAACCTCCTGATCTGACACCATTTCTGGCCACACCTTTTTCTGCTTCCTGGATTTTCAGTCCTTATGAGCATATGGTGGATCCTTATGAGCATGAGGTTAGCTTGACTGAATCTGGATTATACTTAAATGTTGTCACATTGAAATGCATTTATCCTTATTTGGTCTAAATGCATCAGATTAAATATAGGGGTCTGTCTGCTGGAGAGAGAATCCTTCTGTTCATAAGTGATCCAGTTCTAACAATTATTATGATTATTTTGTTAATGCTTTTTCTCCCAATTTGGAATGCCCAATCATATTCTAAACTGCACTCACTGCAATCGCTGCAGTCGAGAGCATAGACCAACACACCCTCTCCTCCAAAAGATGCATGGTCAGCCGTTGGTTCTAATGTAAACAGTGATCTTAATGCTGACCAGATTATTTTCATGTTTACCTCGATTTGCACTGATATCCTAGACTCTGTTGCTCCCCTCAGGTCCAAACGTAGCAAAGCTCTTTTAACACCATGGCTAAATGACTCCACGCGCGCTCTCAGACGCGCCTGTAGGTGCGCGGAGCGAAAGTGGGAGAAAAACAGGCTCCATGTCTCCCTCCAAATCCTGCGAGACTCCCTGTCTGACTATCAACAAGCCGTAAAAACATCAAAAACAGTGTATATTTCTACCTTGGTCTCCAGCAACAGTCACAAACCCCAGGTTCTTTTTAATGTACTAAACTCTCTTATCAACCCCCGTGATGTGTCCCCTGTTGTCCCCTCACCTGCTCTCTGTGAAAGTTTTCTAAACTTCTTCATTGATAAAATCTCTGCACTCAGACCACCTGACATCTCTGCTACTCCTCTCTTTCCCCCTCCTTTGCACCCCCAGCTCGCTGTTTTCGAGCAGGTCGAGCCTGTCTCCCTCTCCTCCCTTTCGGACACAGTCAAACACCTGCGGCCCACAAACTACCCATCTGATAGCCTTCCCTCTCGCCTTCTCAAAGAAGTATTTGAACCAGTCAGCCCAATTATTTTATGGTTAATTAACACCGGCCTCAGTTCTGGATGTGTCCCGGCTGCCTTCAAGCACGCTGTGGTGCAGCCATTGATCAAAAAGAAAAATCTCGACCCCTCTGTTCTTTCCAATTTCCAATTTCAGGCCCATTTCTCAATGACCTTTTCTGTCCAAAGTCCTTGAGCGAGTAGTGTATGTCCAGTTACAATCCTTCCTTGCTATCAATAACATCCATGAGAAATTCCAGTCTGGTTTTAAAACATCTCACAGCACTGAAACGGCACTCCTGAGAGTCCAAAACGATTTGCTTCTGGCCGCTGACTCAGGTAGTCCTGTGATCCTGGTGCTCCTAGACCTCACAGCCGCCTTCGATACGGTGGATCACAGGATCCTACTGTCACGGCTAGAGCAGTACGTGGGAATCTCAGGTGTAGCCTTAAGTTGGTTCCAGTCCTACCTAACCGACCGGAGTTTCTCTGTGCAGCTAGGAGACTTCCTCTCTTCCGTGGCCCCCCTTACCTGTGGGGTTCATCAAGGATCAATCCTAGGTCCCATCCTCTTCCTACTGTACATGCTACCTTTATGTGAAATCCTGGCCAAACACAACATATCCTTCCACTGTTTCGCAGATGATGTTCAGATCTATCTACCTCTTAAGGCCACAGGACAGGTTGCACTTCAGCCATTGCTTGATTGTCTCACCGACACTAAAGCATGGATAAGTGCTAACTTCCTCAATCTTAACGAGAGCAAGACCGAGATCATCATTTTTGGCGATACCTCTCCAGTCCTGTTTGCCAATGCTCTAGGTCCTCTGGGCTCTAACATCCGGTCCTTCGTTAGAAATCTCGGAGTGATCTTTGATAGTACCTTTAAATTCACCAAACAGGTCTGCTCAGTGGTTAGGAACAGCTTCTTCCATCTCAGAACCCTAGCAAAGACCAAGGCCTATCTCTCCCAGAGCGACCTGTAGCGAGTGATCCACGCCTTCATTACAACTCGGCTGGATTACTGCAATGCTCTTTATGTTGGCATTGACCAGGCATCACTACGCCGCCTGCAGCTTGTCCAAAATGCGGCTGCCCGACTCCTTACCAGTACAGAAAAGCGCGATCACATCACCCCAGTCCTGGCCTCACTCCACTGGCTCCCCGTCCGTCACCGCATTGATTTTAAACTACTTTTAACTGTTTTTAAATCCCTAAATGGCCTGGCCCCACAGTACCTGACTGAGCTCCTGCGTCACCACACCCCATCCAGAGCCCTAAGGTCAGCCGACCAACTGCTGCTGGAGGTACCCAGGTCTAGGCTCAAAACCAGAGGGGACAGAGCCTTTTCCATAGCTGCCCCTAAACTGTGGAATAGCCTCCCCCTCCACATCAGGTCAGCCCCGACCCTGGAGGCCTTTAAGTCCCGGCTTAAGACTAATCTCTTTTCACTGGCCTTTGACCAGAGCTGAGCCTGCCTCCTAGGTCGCTACTTTTAGTCCCTTTACGTTTTATTTTTGTAACCTGCTGCACTTTCTTTTCTTTTATCTTTATTTGTATTTTTATCTGAACCCTTGCACTTATTTGTATTTGCACTTTTTTGTTTAGTATATGTATTGTATATGTATATATATATATATTTTTTTGCTCTATGTTTTTTAAACTGTGAAGCACTTTGGTACAGTCTCCACAAAACTGTTGTAAAGTGCTATATAAATAAAGTTGACTTGACTTGACTTCTTTTCACACTACAGTCTACAAGCTAAGCTTGTACAGACACGAGTCGTAGGAAGACTGGTGCAGGTCGCTGGTGTACAACAAGACACGGACAACCTGGCCAAGTGAATTCCTCCTCCCTGGCTAATGCTACTGCCAATTATGTCCTGTGAGACTGCTGGCTACAGTTAGCACTGGCACGGTCTGGATACAACACCATCCACTCATCACTGCCAGCTCATTTCTAAAACGATCAATCAGCTGAAATCGTCACTATGCCAGGTCATTCCTGAAACACAGAGCAATGAGCACATTGTGAAAGACATTTTACCTCTGATCCTCTGCACGGGTGTGAACCAGGTTGTCCAGGTACGCCAGGAAGTGACTCCTCTGGGCCATGGCCATGATGTCAGAGGGAAGGATTGTGGGATAGAACTGGGCGAAGGAGCGGACAGCCAGCTCGCCATGCTTCTCATACAGTCTGGAATGGAAAGATTGTATATATTTAATGTATTCATGGAACAGAGATCTCACAGAGAAGAGGAAATAATACCGTCTGTGTGTGCATGCATGTTTGTGTGTGTGTGTGTGTGTGTGTGCATGCACCTGTATAGGTGAGCAAGCAGTGGTGGGCCAGTCCAGGGCTGCAGTTCCCTCAGGGTCCTAAGCGACTTCAGCAGGTCGCCCTTCTCTATGACCTCCACAACTGGACTGGACTGAGTCAGCTCTGTTACATTATACATACAGACACACACAACCTTGTAATGTCACAACCGACCTGGACTGAGTCAGCTGTGTTACATTTTACATTGTTACAGTCGGCCAAAACTTGACCCGCAAAGGTCTCGTAAACAGCAAGTGGCTGATTGCAAATTGGTGCCACTCTAGGAACGCGTGATCAGTTGCCTGACGTAATTTGTTTTTCAGTTGGCTTCTCCTTAACCTCATCTGGCCACACCCCCATCTGGAGAATATAAGTGAGCGGAGCTACAATTTTGGTGTCTTGCTTCTTTTGACTTCATGCCGACCAGCTGCAGTTTTTGCTTCTTGGAAACTTTTTGTAAATACTTTTTGACCCTGCTTGTTCGTCCATTTTCTTTAATTATCCTTGTGAGCACTTTTGGGTAGTTAGAAAAGTGTAGAATAGGGATACACAGACTGCAGAAGATTCACCTATCTTGTTTTGCACCAAGAGAGAGGATAGTATTATTTTCTTTTGAGTGATAGGTTTAGACAGTCTGTTTGTTTGGTTTAATTATTCCTTTGCTGTTTTTTGTGTGTATGCCCATTATATGTTGTATGTAGTAAATAAAATCCTGTATTTTTATATAACTTTTGACTCGGAGGAATATCTGTTGTCGTGTCCCTTTTGGTTAGCTATCTGGCTAATATAGTGAGTGTAGTTTTGTTGGGTCGTAACAACATACAGACACATAACCTTGTAATGCCACAGCTAGACTCGACTGAGTCAGCTCTGTTACATTATACATACCAGAGGAGGCTCGTCCATAGAGGACGGGGAGGACAGTCCGCCCCAAAAATGTGAAAAAATAAAATGATAAAAATAAAAATATAACAATAAAAATAACAATGTCAAAAAATCAAATTCAAATCCATTTCTAAGCATCTAGGATACATAAAACCCCTATTGCTATTCTTAAAGTCTCAACAGCACCCTCTAGTGCAATGGAAAAATGTAGCCGGAAGACAGAATTTCTCGTCCTTCCCAAGCCTTCATTAGAACGCATTAAAATGCATTTTTTAAATCACATTTTCTCCTCTCCTATCTGTTACATGGCAAAAATGACATGTAAGGGATTGATCAAGTTTATCATGCAAGAGCTATAATATTCAGTTGTAGACGTGTAGGAGATTTTGTGAAAGACACCGAGAGAGAAAGAGGAGGAGAGCTGACGAGAGCTAGCTAATTAGCAATGGCCAGAATGGTAAACGCGAAGAAGGACATGGTGAAGTTATTGCAAACTCCATTCCACTCATTGGAATACAGAGAGAAGATGAGAATTAAAAAAGAAGGAAGATCACTTCCTAAGCTACAAGCTGCTTGGAAGGATACCAATCGAGCAAGTCCTCGACGAAGGTGTGCGTTTGCAAACTGCGCAACACAATGAGAAGATGAGGAGAAATAGAGATCTTAAATTGATTGCATTTATAAACGTCAAATGTGTTCACTGGCATGTTGAAAACTATCCAAAATGATTTAATTTCTGCAATAGCCAATAAAAGAATAGGTAGATGCTGCGCCGTTCTTCTGTATGAGTTTGTGGAGGAGCTGAAATCTGAAATCAGGGAGGGCATTTGATGCCATTTAAGGTAAAGCTGCTGACATGACAGAAGATCCAGAAATGATGCACAGAAGAAAGAGAAGACATGGACAGGAGGATCCCAGACAAGTGTACAAGACACTGTATTACTCCATTCATGACAGTCTTAAGTCTCAAGTTGCACAGCGCTTTCAACACCTGGACAGCTTACGTTTCATGGAGCTTTTGGATTTTGAGACATTTGAAACTTTCAACACAGATTTCCCAACTGATGCATTGACCAACCTGTCAGAGATCTATGGCCACTTCTTTGACCTGGTGAAGTTAAAGGCAGAGCTGTAGCTTTTTTATATTGATGAGGAGATTCATTCAAACACAAAACTGTGTGATTCAATCCAGTTTATGAAAGCCAATGGGCTAGATGAAGCAATGTCTGAGCTGTACAGGCTCATGCACCGGATTGCCACGGTTGATGCCACCTCTGCTGGGGTTAAGAGAAGCTTCTCCTGCTTGAAGAGAATCAAAGGTTACACCAGGAACACCATGGGACAAGAGCGATTGATGAACTTGGCTATCCTTTCCATTGAGAGAAGGATCCTCAAGTCCCTTCAGAAAACCCCTCATTGGTATGACAAGGCCATAGGTAATTTTGCCACCCAGACAACCAGGAGAATGGACATTTTTTTCAAATGAAGAAATAAAGAACTCAGGTATGTCCTCCACTGCTCTCTTAAAAAGTAAATGATCAGTTTAAAGAGAAAAAGAAGAAAATGTTCTGTGTGAAGAAAAAGAAAGGGGAAAAAATAAGAATCTATCCCCCCCATGTCCCTCCCTCAATCATCCAGCTGAAACCGGTTACCCAGAGTCACCGTTCCTTATCTCAGGGGTCTTCCCAGATCAAATAATTAACATTTACATTTTAAGCATTTAGTAGATGCTCTTATCCAGAGCAACTTACAAGATGTGCATGAATACATGCTCCTCGCAAAAGCGTCTGCTAAATGGCATATATTACATATGGAACATTTATTGCTACCATTTCACAAGCTTACTCGTACCACGTCAAGCACAAGCCAGGTTCAGACTCCCTTTTCATATTGTTGTTTTGGGTCGCTTACTACCACAAGATATCTTTTCAAGGTGGCCATTGAAATGCTCCTCTCATGTTGAGAATTGTGGCGATATCAAACATCACTAGGGTGTGGTGAAAAGCTTAATTTATACCGAGGTGTTAGTTGAGCTGATATTTTGGGAGGCATAATATACTCAAGAGCATTGCTACCAAGTGAGGAGGCCAAACATACCATGTTGACCTCCACTTTAATCTGGCAGGCCATAATTATTTTCTCCATGATCCATAATATTTAGCTCAACTGTAGGTATAAACCTGAAGTTGTGGGGTGTGCCACTGGTTCAAGTGCCCTGGCTTCACTCAGAGCCATAAACCCGCCAAAGATGGCCCCACTCTGTCTGCCTGCGCAGGATGGTTCAAATGCACCTCCCCGACAATGGTATGATCAATCATTGTTCGCGCAAGAGATCAGTGCAGTAATACAGTAATAGACCTCATTGTTTGGGGGCAATTGGCAATAATTATGATATTCATTTTAAATTTAAAAAAAGTATATTTCCTATGCTTGTGCTCACCTGCTCTCACATAATGCTACTGGATATAGCACTGCTTTTTTTCTGACTATGTTCTCTTCTCTTCCTCTGACTTGGGGTCTGCCCTAGATCCTGCGAGAAGTGTGAGCTGCCCCCATCAACCCCCACCTGATTTCAGACCAGTCCTCCCACGTCTACCCCAGTCCGTGGATCTGGACCCCTTCACATGGTTTAGCCTGCCCCCCCACTGTCTTCCTAACTCGGAGGCGCAAAGTCAGCCAGCCCTGCATTACCTTTGGACTGACCATGTCTTTTCTGGACACACCCTGTGCCGACCAGAAGAGGATGGGTCCCCCCCCCTTTTAGTCTGGTTCCTCTTAAGGTTCCTCCCTATCAAGGGAGTTTTTCCTTGCCACTGTCGCCTTAGGCTTGCTTTTGGGGGGGTCTAGGCCTGGGTTCCCTTTAGTTAAGCAAGCCACCAGAGCACTGTGATTAGCTTCTGTTTGGAGAGGAACCTAGTAAAAATAATGACCAGCTTGTCTGAAAGTTGCCAGTAATCCCAGAACTGCTCCTTCTCAGCCCAATTTGTGCCTGGTATATTTTTATCAGAAAGTGGCCCATCCTTCTGATGATAAAAATATATGGAGCGGTGTGGGCAGTAGTAGTGGCAGTAAGACAGAGTTGGTTGAGATATGAATCAACCCTAAGCATCTGCTAAGAAATTCTTAAACAATGTACAATACAGTAGTACCTTTCCAACCACAACCTCTCTGCACCCGTCAAGCCTTTGGAGTTCCCTGGAACAGTTGGTTGCGTAACTTCAGCTATCTAACATGATGGGATCAGGCCTTTCTGTTAGGATGAATCATTAACAAACTCACCAGTTCTGCTTGGTGCTATAACTAGCCAGGGCTGAAATTTCCCCCCACATTAAACAAAGGGGGCAATTTCAAAAGCTTTTAGGGGAAACAGATTTTAAAAAAATATATTACACAATGTAAATATTAACTGTTGTTTATGTACATGTTTGTATTATTTATTGTACTACTGCTTGTGCAATTAATTGTATCTCGCTATGCATTATTCTCACTGTCACGCACTGTAATTCCATCCCTGATAGGCCTATGTGTACCCCATTCAGCAGTTCAGAAACGGCTCTTCTTCTGCCCCCACATTAGGGAATGTACCTTACTACTCCATTCTTAACATGATGCAAGTCTACATAGTGAGCATAAGTACATTTATTATGGCCATTATTCATGCCCATTCAGTGTTATTACAGAACAGAGATGAAGTGAACACTCACCCAGAAGGCCTGCGGTGCATATAGCCAGAACCTTGGGTTGGTCCCGGTACTTCAGTGCACAGGCACAACGCACACGCTCAGGATCCAGCAGGAAGAAGTAGCGGCGCAGGAAGGAGCATATTCCCGCAGCTCTGCTCTCTCCATCGCCATGACAACACCCCAGGTCCAGACTCAGGGAGGCCAGCTGAGAGAGGTCAGCCAAGAGGTCAGAGGGCAAGGGGCGGTGGGGCCACACCCGGATCGGCTCCGGGGAAACCCTGCTCGGCCGCAGAGGCCCCTCCTCAATGCCCCGGATGCTGGGTCCACTCTTATCCCACTGGTTCTGGTTCAGCTGTGCTGGCGCGTCCTTTCGATCCGCCTCCTCTTCCCCTGATCCCTTCTCAAAGGGGGCGGAGCAGGTATTGGGATGCGCCTGGGCGTTCCCTCCGCAATCCCTCTCCCAGCCCTGCTCCAGTGGATTCTCTGGACCTGGCGGCCTCTCTTCAGCAGGGCAGGGATCTTGGGGGCCAAGAACCCGCTCCAGGACCGGTAGCCACTCTCTTAGCATCTCCCCCAGGCAGACCGGGTCCAACAGAACCATTGGGTCCTGGACCTGAATGCTGAAACAGAGAAAGGTTAGAAACAGAGCACCATGAAATCATGACATCATCACATAAATCCTTCCAGAGGAGTAAAATCAATGCCTGAGTGACTATCGGTGTGGCTTCAAGTGTAATTGAAGATATAAATGTTTTATTACGGGTATGATTTTGTAGCAGATCCTGTAATATGAGCTTAAATTGTAGGAAAAACAAGAACTTTTCAGGAATGGTCATATGCCCCAATCACTTCACTGATTCATCAAAGCATTTGTCCATATTTTGGAGCGTGTTGATAAATCCCACTTGAACATAAATTACGAGCGCGGAAATTCTTGAACAAACATAAAATGGCCCCAAATTGTAATATTTGGTAAAAACCCACCTATCAATGCAAATACCTCACCAAGAACATGCTACAAGCAAGGGTCAAAGCATTGCAATTTTATCCAACTGACTAATGAGTTCTCAATATTTCAGGGTCAAAAAAGTATGGATTTCCCAAGATGAGGCATTGTAAAAAACAATGACCAAAAGGTGACTAAGCTGCTTTCAAATTGAGTGCTAGCAAGTAATTGGTATGCTTAGTCCCAATAATGGAACAGACTACTCAGCTTTAAACTAACCTTTAACAAAACCTTTTTTAATCCTTACCATAACCTTAGCTACTGCAATGCCATACCTAGCCCATTAACCCTTGCCTTACCGATTCTATTTCTGCATGCCATAGCATGTATGTCAGTGTACACAGAGTGTATGAGGGTGTATATGTGTCTGAGGGACGAAGCTCAAACGTGTGCATTGGTGGTTATGCATATGTGGGTGCTCACATTGCTCGCTCAGTGGCCTCTTTCAGCTCCTGGAGGTCAGTCTCTGTACTCAGTGTCTCAGCACACAGCCTGTACAATAAACAGCCCAAACAGCAATGAGTCTCCTTTTGGGAGCACCTCTTTCACTAAGACCAGCTGCACATTATGAAACTATTACTGCAATAAAAGTGAAGAACACTTACAATTACACATGTATTTTAACCTTTAAACATAAAAAATAATATACTAACCATTATGAATATTTACACTATTCCACATTAATATCTAACCGATTTTGTTTACATCAAGTGTAAGTTAAAATACTTTTGGCGCTGTGTACACAATTGTACATAGATAGAAAATGAATCATAATATTAATAAAATATGTGGTCTGAATTATCCCAGTGATGGCAGCCATTAATAGAAACTAAAAACTCACTCTGTATCCCCCACCACTAAGAATGGGGCCGTGGTGTGTGTGATGTCACTATGCACCCCTTCCTTTTGGTCCGGGCGAGGCCAGAGGTCAGAGTTCATTTGGAGGGTGTTGATCTTCTCCGTGGTCTTCTTGACAAAGCTGGAGACACTGACAGATATGCAAATATACAAGATTTCAATCCAAGAACAAGAACACCACAAACAAAAAAGTTATTTTAGGTGGCATAACTGTTGGTGTAAACCGGTCACCCTCTTAACATGAACATGGCTCATTTGTTCCTCTTTCAAAGTGAAAATCAGATTGTTCCTCTTTGTAGTGATCAGGCAGTGAAAGTAATGGTCCCCAAACCCAGAGCAACAGCAGCACACAAATATCTTCAGTTTCAAATTAGAATGGTTAGCACGGAGACAACAAAGAAAAATAAATGCAAGTATCAACGTATCAGCATAGTAAAAATTGTGGATATTCAATCTAATTTCAGTCATGGTCATGTCCGTAACTTTGAGAAATAAATATTAATGTGCCACTATTGCATTTTTTCAGTTCTCACACAATACAGTAGAGACCCGCATATCTGACCCTGTTGGGACCGGTGGGATGCCAGATCCACAAAAAACGCCTATCATCATATTCGCCTATGATGAAAAATAAGCATGGCAGCCAAAGCGGTTCGAAATATTGAATGCATAAATGATTAAAATGTATACATATACATATATATATATATATGCTATTTAGGAGATGCTTTTATCCAAAGCGACTTACAGTAGAAAATGCATATTTTTTTTCAGTATGTGATTGCAGTGGGAATCGAACCCACAGCCGAAGCATTGTCAATGCCATGCTCCACTTACTGAGTCACATAGAACAACATACAATACAACATTTTCTTTCAACAGTTGGTTTATACATTATCAAACAGATGATGAAAATACTATTTCATAACTTAACATAATCATTTAAAATTTTCTTTCAATGAAGAGCACAACCCATTTTCTTTTCACTTACAACATTTGCAATGTTTAGTACTTTTTGTACTTAGTTCAGTTTTAGTCTGTGAATGATCACGTAAAAAAATAGTGGAGGAAGGGGGGGGGACAGCTGCCACAAGCTCACCGAGAAGCGCAAAGGGCGTCCCTGTAAGACAGGTGGGCGAGTTCTGTCTCAGAGGAGGCGGATTATTGCTGGCCTCGGGGTATTGGCTTGTCCCGTAGGGAAGGGCGGCGGGCTCGTGTGGGAGGGTGAATTAAATAGAGGGTATAATTGGCCACCAAATTGGGAGAAAGAAATGGGGGGGAAAAAACTGAAATACATTTTATTAGAATTATATATTTTTTTTTAATTGTGGTGTTTCTTTTTTTACAGCGAGAACATTTCATTGAAAAACCTGCCTGATTGCTTAGGCTATGTAAAAATGTGGGCTAAGGGAATTTGTACAGTAGTCTACTGTAATTTGTAACCATTTGACTTTCATCGCCATTTGATCGGTTATTCTATAGTAGGGAGAAAGTATTGACATCCAAATGATGTCAGATAAAACAGTATGTCAGATGTACAGGGGTCAAATGTGCAAAGGTTTACGGTAGTTATATTCCGCCAAAATGCCCAGGTGGCTCAACTGGTAAAGGCACTTGCTTGGACTGCAGGTTGCCCACTGTGGCTGGGGTTTGATCCTTGGCTGCGCCTGTGCGGCTCTGGCCGGGAGTCCCGTTTGGGGGCAGTGATTGGTTGTCCACCCCAGGGGAAGGGGGGAGGAAAGCCGACACAAGCTCGACACATGCACAGAAAGATTCCCTGTGGGTGTGAATTGGAATCACAGGTGACGGCTAGGTGAGTTCCATCTCAAAGGAGGCTGTTCATCCCAATCGCCACTACATTGGTCCCAGTGTAGTGGCTGGTCCCCTAGTTGTAGGTGGCAGGCTCATAGGGGGAGGTAAATTGAATCAAGAGGGTACAATTGGCCACCAAATTGGGAAAAAAGGGGTATAATCACATAAAAATTGATTTAAAAAAAAGTAAAGTGTTTGTATGCATAAATATAATACTGGCAAAAGTGTGCTACTCAAAGTTAAGGGCAAAGATTACATAAACCACAGTGGACTGCATTTAAAAAATGTAGCCATTATATCAAATACAGTGGGGAAAATAAGTATTTAGTCAGCCACCAATTGTGCAAGTTCTCCCACTTAAAAAGATGAGAGGCCTGTAATTTTCATCATAGGTATACCTCAACTATGACAGACAAAATGAGAAAAAAAAATCCAGAAAATCATTGTCTGATTTTTAAAGAATTTATTTGCAAATTATGGTGGAAAATAAGTATTTGGTCACCTACAAACAAGCAAGATTTCTGGCTCTCACAGACCTGTAACTTCTTCTTTAAGAGGCTCCTCTGTCCTCCACTCGTTACCGGTATTAATGGAACCTGTTTGAACTCGTTATCAGTATAAAAGACACCTGTCCACAACCTCAAACAGTCACACTCCAAACTCCACTATGGCCAAGACCAAAGAGCTGTCAAACAAAATTGTAGACCTGCACCGGGCTGGGAAGACTGAATCTGCAATAGGTAAGCAGCTTGTTGTGAAGAAATCAACTGTGGGAGCAATTATTAGAAAATGGAAGACATACAAGACCACTGGTAATCTCCCTCGATCTGGGGCTCCACGCAAGATCTCACCCCGTGGGGTCAAAATGATCACAAGAACAGTGAGCAAAAATCCCAGAACCACACGGGGGGACCTAGTGAATGACCTGCAGAGAGCTGGGACCAAAGTAACAAAGGCTACCATTAGTAACACACTACGCCGCCAGGGACTCAAATCCTGCAGTGCCAGACGTGTCCCCCTGCTTAAGCCAGTACATGTCCAGGCCCGTCTGAGGTTTGCTAGAGAGCATTTGGATGATCCAGAAGAGGATTGGGAGAATGTCATGTGGTCAGATGAAACCAAAATAGAACTTTTTGGTAGAAACTCAACTTCTCGTGTTTGGAGGAGAAAGAATGCTGAGTTGCATCCAAAGAACACCATACCTACTGTGAAGCATGGGGGTGGAAACATCATGCTTTGGGGCTGTTTTTCCGCAAAGGGACCAGGACGACTGATCCATGTAAAGGAAAGAATGAATGGGGCCATGTATCGTGAGATTTTGAGTGAAAACCTCCTTCCATCAGCAAGGGCATTGAAGATGAAACGTGGCTGGGTCTTTCAGCATGACAATGATCCCAAACACACCGCCCGGGCAATGAAGGAGTGGCTTCGTAAGAAGCATTTCAAGGTCCTGGAGTGGCCTAGCCAGTCTCCAGCTCTCAACCCCATAGAAAATCTTTGGAGGGAGTTGAAAGTCTGTGTTGCCCAGCGACAGCCCCAAAACATCACTGCTCTAGAGGAGATCTGCATGGAGGAATGGGCCAACATACCAGCAACAGTGTGTGGAAACCTTGTGAAGACTTACAGAAAACGTTTGACCTCTGTCATTGCCAACAAAGGGTATATAACAAAGTATTGAGATGAACTTTTGTTATTGACCAAATACTTATTTTCCACCATAATTTGCAAATAAATTCTTTAAAAATCAGACAATGTGATTTTCTGGATTTTTTTTCTCATTTTGTCTCTCATAGTTGAGGTATACCTATGGTAAAATTACAGGCCTCTCTCATCTTTTTAAGTGGGAGAACTTGCACAATTGGTGGCTGACTAAATACTTATTTTCCCCACTGTATGTCAAATTAAGCAAAATACTAAGGCAGCTATGTAATACTCTTCCCAAGATTTCTATTCAACAATAAAGCCAAAATGTATCATTATCATTACTATTAGATAATTTATTAGTTAACTTAGCAAATTTAATGATCAACGGAGACTTCATGCATGACATCAACACATATAAATACAAATAAAAGACAACTATAAAAGGGATAATTAACCTAAATAAATCCAACATAATACAAAACAATGTAATCACAAAATAAAACACCACAATCCTACATATAATCATGCCCCCAACTAAATCCGCTCAGACTCCTGTGTGTTACAATAGATTTGTAAATATAATATCGTCAGGATTGTGGAGAAAAAAACCTTGAATCTCCAAAAAGCCACATTTTTAGTAAATGAGAAAAGGCGGTTTTACTATTACATTACACTAGACCCACAAGTTTTAGTCTTAGTCACAGAACCAATAAAGAGTGATGGTACACAACTGATGGTTCAAGCTCAAAAAATGCAAAAATGGAGATTCAAGGTTTTTCATGAAGCCTTGGATATACAAACCTTCCTCACCTACATCTGACTGCTGTAGAGACTCGGCAAAGGGCATCCAGCAAAGGCAATGTGGGAGAAGGTTCCACGTCCTCCAAAATCTGTTTTCATCATGTATTAGAAATTGAAACATGGTGGGAGGCAACCATGTTTGCTATATTTAGTGTCCCAGAACCAAACCCTTCCTTGACTCATTTCAGGATAGCCATCTGCACAGCCTCTTACCACGGATATATAACTACAATCACACTGACTGATAGGTCTTCTACGGATTATTCACACTTCCCTTTTCTCAGTGGAACTTCATTCTATTTTATCTATAAAAACAGGAAACAGACTGCCTGCATACGTGATGCAGCTGTGATGAAAATGAATTTTGAGCATTACAACTGTTATCAATTTAATGTGAGGAGGAACAGTATAATATTTGAGTGAGTCATTACTCTTTACTCCGGTGGTTATCATGTTTATGCTTTGTGTCTTACACTAGGGAACCCATTTACAGCTGGTATAAATTGGAAGTAGTTAATTTTGACAGCATTCCAGTTAATTTTTTTGATGAAAAATGCTCTTAGTTTTAACTGAAAATAAATATCAAAGAGAATATCACTATTTGATACATACAGAGGGATGCATACGTCCCATCTTCATATACTATATATATATATAAAGTGCCCTCCAGAATCTGAGCATAAGATCAAGCTGATGAACAAATACATTTTTTCATAGCCTTTTTGCTACTCTTTACCAAGGGTGCCAATAATTATGGAGGGCAGTGTATGCATGTGTGTACATATACAGTATATATATATATAGTATATATATAAGACGATGGGATATATGCATCCCTCTTCTGTCAGAGATATTTTGTCTGCACAAATATATTAGTAATAACAAGTAAGTTAGAACTTGCATACGTTTGAAAAAGAAACCAACATCTGTGTGTGTGTGTGTGTGTGTATATATATATATATATATATATATATATATATTACTGCCTGGCCCCCAAAAAAGTCACCACCTGGATTTAACTAAGCAAATAGGTAAGAACCTTCCATTGGATAATTACTGCAGTGATTAATATGTTTTAGCTGGCAACATGTTATTTAATCCTAACTGATGCAGTGAGTAGCTTCTCATTTCTTAAACAACCATGTCGGAAGACATATCCTGTGGTCGTGGAAAACATGTTAATCTGTTTCAGAAGGGTCAAATTATTGGCCTGCATCAAGCAAAGAAAACAACTAAGGAGATTGCTGAAACTACAAAAATTGGGTTAAGAACTGTCCAACGCATTATTAAAACCTGGAAGGATAGTGGTGAACCATCATCTTCGAGGAAGAAATGTGGTCGGAAAAAAATCTTGAATGATCGTGATCGGCGATCACCTAAACGTTTGGTGAAATCATATCGTAAAAAATCAACAGTAGAACTAGTAAGAGCATTTCCACACGCACAATGCGAAGGGAACTCAAGGGATTGGGACTAAACAGCTGTGTAGCCTTAAGAAAACCACTTGTCAGTGAGGCTAATCGGAAAAAAAGGCTTCAATTTGCTAGGGAGCATAAAGATTGGACTCTGGAGCAATGGAAGAAGGTCATGTGGTCTGATGAGTCCAGATTTACCCTGTTCCAGAGTGATAGGCGCATCAGGTTAAGAAGAGAGGTGGATGAAGTGATGCACCCATCATGCCTAGTGCCTACCGTACAAGCCTGTGGGGGCAGTGTTATGATCTGGGGTTGCTGCAGTTGGTCAGGTCTAGGTTCAGCAACTTTGTGCCCAAAGAATGAGGTCAGCTGACTACCAGAATATACTGAATGACCAGGTTTTTCCATCAATGGATTTTTTCTCCCCTGATGGGACGGGCATATTCCAAGATGACAATGCCACGATTCATCGGGCTCAAATTGTGAAAGAGTGGTTCAGGGAGCATGAGACATCATTTTCACACATGGATTGGCCATCACAGAGTCCAGACCTTAATCCCATTGAGAATCTTGGGGATGTGCTGGAGAAGACTTTGTGCAGCGGTCCGACTCTCCCATCACCAATACAAGATCTTGGCGAAAGATTAATGCAACTTTGGACGTAAATAAATGTTGTGACATTGCAGAAGCTTATCGAAACGATGCCACGGCGAATGATAAAGCTAAAGGCGGTCCAACTAAATATTAGAGTGTGTGACTTTTTTTTGGGACGGGCAGTGTGTGTACACACACACACACACACAGTGCATATAAAAAGTATTCACCCCTTTGGTATTTTTCATATTTGATTTTCTTACTTCAAGTAATTAAAATGTATTTAATTGGGATTTCTTGTTACTGATCTCTAGCTCAACACAAAAAAAAAAAAAAAAAGCTTTTTCTTTATTATTCACCCCCCCCTTGACTTAATATTTAGTTGAAGCACCTTTAGCTGCAATTACAACTGTGAGTCTATTTGAGTCTCAACCAGCTTTGCACATCTGGACTTGCAATTGAGTCTATTTAACTCATTGCTCTTTACAAAATTGCTCGAGCTCCACCAGGTTGGATGGGACCCATTGGTGAACAGCAATTTTCACAACTTTCCATAGATTCTCAATGGGATTGAGGTCTGGGCTTTGACTAGGCCACTCCAGGATAGATTCTTTAGTGTGGCTTTTGCTGTATGCTTTGGATTATTGTCCTGCTGGAATATAAATCTTCTCCTAAATCCCGGATCTCTTGCTTTTTCAGGTTTTCCTCCAAGATTTGTCTATATCTTGCGTCATCCATTTTGCCCTCTATCTTGACAAGTTTTCCAGTCCTTGAAGCAGCTAATCATCCTCATAGCATTAGGCTCCCACCACCATGTTTCACGGTAGGGATAGTGTTCTTGCGATGATGCACAGCGCACTAAACATAGCGCCTAATGTTGACGCCAAAAAGTTCAATCTTAGTCTCATCAGACTATAGAATCTTCCCCCACTTGGCTTGAGAGTCTCCCACATGCCTTCTGAAAAACTGTAGATTTCATGAGAGTTTTCTTTTTCCCACCATAAAGCGCAGATTTGTGAAACGCAACTGGCTATTGTTGTTCCAGGGACAGTTTCTCCCATCTTCGCCATGGAAGACTAACTCCCTCAAAATTGCCATAGGCCTCTTGGTGGCCTCCCTAATCAGTGCCATTCTCGCACAGATGCTCAGTTTTGGAGGACGGCCCTGTTCTAGGCAAATTCACAGTTGTGTCAAATCCTCTCCATTTCTTTATGATGGAAGTGATGCAGGGGATATTCAACGTCTTTGAAATCTTCTTACATCTTTCCTGTTTGGTTTGTTTGGTTTGTTTTGAAAAACCTTTTCTCAGATTTGCCTTGAATGTTCTTTGGTCTTCATGATGAAGCTCTTTTTTGGAAATGCACTAACCAACTGTGAGACCTCTCACAGACAGGTGTATTTAATTTAAAATCATTTGCACCCAATGAACTAATAAATTTGGCTTTAAAGACTGCTGAAGGATCAAGCACATAATATTCTGTTCAAAAAGACTGATCAAATAGTCAGTGAGTAATGATAAGAGTGAGCAAGCATGGTCTTGAATGCCCCCTGTGGCCATAATTTAAAGGGTAGCTTGAAGGGTAACCTATAATCAATGATCAATCAAGTCAAATAGGAGATTATACTATAATCAAAGCAAGCTAGCTGGCATATGGCTGAAAGGAAAGCAAACAGACATTTTTGCTGACTTAACAGTTCCTCTAACATGCCAATAGTAATGTTCCAAACAGGGTTCCGTTTAGTAACAAAAATTCCCACAGTTCTAGTTCAGTCTTGAGTAAACGTTATGCAAACCATGCAAATGTTCCTGAACATTCCGTTTGAAATCTAATGATGAAATCTGACTCAAGGCAGTTGACTCACGGTAGACTCAATCTGACACAGTGTTAGCATGTCGCAAGCTAGCTAGTTATAATCTTTCCTTTTTATGCTTTTCCCTCCTTTTCTCCCAATTCAGAACGCCCAATCGTATAGCTATAACTTGCTGTACCAAATGTGAGCATGCAGTGTAATTGCCATTACATCATATTTTTGTCAATAAGTTACCAAAATTAATTTGAAATTTGCTACCATCATAATGTCTTGCGATGTTTGTCATGTTATTGTTATTGTCATTGTTGACTAAATAGAAAAAATCTTTGTTAGTGAGTATTTATCATGAACTTTTCTGATGAAATTAATAGTGACTGGAAATAATGGTACACAATTATTGAGTCAAATGGTGGTGCCCTCTCAGGACAGGAACAGGATGACTCGCTGGTCATAAATTCAAAGAGCAAGCAATTAGTCTGCTAATTGTAATGTGTAATATTTTCAGATACCACCAGAGGCACAACACCACCTCCATGTGAATACAAGCCTAACAGTAGATGAGCATTTATTTACTCAAGCACCAAAACAGTTATTGAAATTGTACAGATTTTCTTTTCTTCTTTTCTTCCTGCCACTTTGGAAAATGACCAAAATCCACACAGCTATACAATCCACTCAGTTTCTAAAGAACTCACTGAACTTATAGACTGGCTGATAGATGGTGATGAGCCACAATATGTACCTATAGTACCTATGTACCTCATGGAGTGGTTCCAAAATCCAAAAGAAGGTGGTCCAACTGTGTCGCTCTAAAGAAATGTCCAGTAAATCAACCATAAGTGGTACTGCATCCACCATGAGTGCCAAACTTTCTATTTAAAAAAAACATCTTAACAGTACAGAACAGTGCATGAAATATGACATGCCTGATGTTTGGACGGCACTTTTGCTTGCTCATGAGAAGTTTGTATGTGCAAGGTGAGGGGTAAGTAAAATGTGGACCAGAACTGTTTTGTTAGCTAGCTAGCCAAAATCACAGTATGCAGTACCTACGAGCTAACTAGGTACATAATTACAGTATACAATAACTACACGCTAGCTAGATCCAAGTTTGAAAATGAGAAACCACTAGACACTGACAACATTCTGAACACCTGAAGCTTTTGCTCATGTATTTTATGCACATAAAAAAAGAACAGGAACATAGCAGACAGTTTATATATTCATGACATGTACTTCTGTAAAAAAAACTATCAAGTTGTATAAATCTAATTTTTGTGAGAGGGAATTGGGCTCAAAGCAATTTCTTGTCTTCCCACCAACCATTCTTTTTAATAAGCATCATATTCAGTGCAAATGCATTGGTAATTTTAATACTTTCTGAGAAAAGAAATGTATGTGGCAAAACATTTATTAACACCTAGGACTATTTATTTATTTATTTATTTATTTATAGGACTACACACTAGGCTACATTACCTAGAGAAAATAAACTAAATACTAAATAAACTAAAATAAATACCATCTTCATTACCTAGCAAGCAACCTCTGAGATATTAAAGGTGTTAGCTAACTGGTAAGTTAATTAGCAGGAAGGTTGGGGCACTTGTGCCACATTCAAACAATGTTCCAAATTTGAGTGTGATCCATTGAAAATGCACGATTATGTATATTTTCCCAATTAAAGTGACAATTATTTTCCAGGAGGTGTCAAACTTAGTGTCACATGGAAGGACACTGTGAAAGCGTTTCAGTTTCCTCTATTGCGATTTCCTGAGGAGTAGAAAAATTCACATTTTATTACTGCAGCTTGCAATCCCAAAATGGAAGTACTATCATTCCACGATAGCATCTCTGTTCTTGTATGCTTTCAAACAGACCTTTCAATTAAAACAGTTAGCTGTGTTGCCAGATCAAAATAAGGCCAAACCTGTCATTTTTGTATCCTCTCAGTGTAAAATTGAATATAGTGGCAACTGTAGTACAAAATTCCACCAGGTTTCATGATAGCCAGATATCACATTGCACATTATCATGATTGGCAGTATTGACCGGTCATTGTTTTGCCTTGGATTACCTTTTGGCGGAGCTCTGAAGGCATTTTGAAGTTGAAAGGGATAATGCTGAGGGACAAGACGAACAATGAGCTGAGACGAACAATGAGCTGATGAGAGGAGCTGTAGGGGACAGGAGGGCTTACCTGTCTCTTACAGCCTGCAGCGCCACACGGGGGGGTTTGGGGCGAAATGAGAGGGGGAGGTGGAACTGTAGGCCGGGCTCGGAGCGATCAGGCTCGGGGCGATCGTGCTGGGGATCTGAGCAGAGGGGCAGAGCCCAGGGGGTGGAGAGGTGGAGAAATGGAGCCGGTGGGAGTGAGATGAAGCAGGCAAATACCACATAACAAAAAGAAGGGAGGAAGAACAACTAGACGACAATAAAGAGCTTCTTTCATTTTGATATGTTGATATCACAACACCAATGGAATGGAAAACCTTATTAATACAAAAATCATGTGTGTGTGCGCATATATTCAAGTGAAAATGAAAAATGAAATGTAACCGCTTTTAACCGAAGCATCGGCAATGCCCATGAATTCACTTTCCCAGAAAGCTCATCATAGGGGATTGAGTGAGGCCACACCCATTTTGACCTGCCAAAAACACCACCACTCACCTTGCTCCTCGTCCTCCTGTACGAAGCTAAATTCCTTGAGTCGTTCCTCTTCCAACATTGATTGGCTGATCAGGGAGCTCGTCTCCTCATCTGATTGGCTGCCCCTGCGGCTGATGACCCGATAGATTCCACAATCCAGCACATTGAAACTCTCCTAAATAAAGAACTACTTGTGAATATGGCAGTTGATGGTACAAATAATACATTTCTAAATGCTTGGATGGAAGAACTTGGCAGGAAAATGGACATTCTTCATAAACTGATTAATCAGTTCAAATTAATGTAGTGTTTCTCAATAAATCCGCCGTTTCAACAATCACAATATTTGCCCAGTCCTTCAAAAAGCTATTGAAGCTGCGCTAGGCTGCAGCCCCATGTTGAATGGGGGAAGTGCTCTTTAAGCATAGGAAACCAATCGCACTAATAGTAAAATGCTCTCTGTTATTACCAAAATCACTGACCAATATATAATTACTTGCATTTCTCATATAAATCCTGCAAGACAGAATATTTTAAAATATTGCATTAAAACGGCTCACCACAGCACATTTTTTTTTTTTTATACATTTATTTCTGATTTTTCCCCCGTTTTTTCTCCCAATTTAGTAGCCAATTATACCCTCTATTTTATTTTCAATTCCCCACCCTCACGAGTCCGCCGCCCGTCCTCCGGGAACGAGATTCGTATTCCTGGACCTATTTCCCCGCCTTCTTTCGAGACGGAGATCTTCCACGGACTCCATTAACCTTCTCCTCGGCGGACTCGTGCCGGCTCTCCCTCCCCCCCCCCGGAGGCGGACAGCCAAATGCCGCCTCCGATCGGGCTGACGACCAGGGCCGGTCTGGTAGAAACGCGGGTTTCGATCCGCGTCTCTGACGGGCAGCGCACACCGCTCCAAAGCGCGGTGCACTAGACCGCTGGGCCATCCGCCAGCAACACACACAGCACATTTTTTGCAACAAATATTTAGGTCTATGCATTGAGTAATAATTTGTTAGAATATATTTTATAAAACTTTAGCTAAATTTGTGACAATAACTTGTCCATAAATATATCTAGCTTATTAGTTAGCTAACTGACATGTGAAGAGATGCTGCTTCTTCGACTGCTGGAGGCAGAGTCCAGGGGCTCCAGCTTGGAGATCACTTCCTCTAATTGACTGATCAGGTCTTGGTGGGTGGAATTATTGAGCTGTGACCTCAGGTTCTCCAGGCGATCGATGGGGAGTGACTTCCGTGCCTGTGTGGAGAAGAGATCAGATAGAATCTAAAGATGACCCTGCATACCGAGTTCCGGTGTGGCATAAATCTGCATCAAGTCTAGGCTTTCAAAGCCATGTGCCTCTGGTGAACTCTTCAGTTACATACAACTATGCATGTAAACTGCCAAACTAAGACAAACTAATACTTTTTCAAGGTGATAATTTTATACAAATGTTTTGACAAAAGGTAACGTAAAAGGGAATAGCAGATATTTGATTAAGTCTTGCACAATACTGGCAACTTCTTGTCCAGGTGACCTAAAGTGGACAAGAATTCACCCCCTTTGGCATTTTCATGGAACCAAATGCATTGAATTGGGATTTCTTGCCACTGATCAACACAAAACACTATATAATGTCCAGATGTGCAAAGCTGGTAGAGACTTACCCAAATAAATTCACTGCTAATTGTGCTAATCCCTCTCTGAATCCTGCTGTCATTTCAAACTACCGACCTGTCTCTCTCTCTCCCATTCCTCTCCAAAACATTAGAGCGGGCTGTCTATAACCAACTCATCTCATCTCCTACAGAACGACCTGCTTGATCCTAACCAATCTGGGTTCAAGGCAGGCCACTCCACAGAGACTACTCTCCTTGCGGTCACTGAGGCTCTTCACGTGGCTAAGTCCCAATCCCTTAGCTCCGTCCTCCTCCTCCTCGACACGATGGACCACCAGATCCAGCTCTCATCTCTCGTCGAGATGGGAATCTCTGGATCTGCATTGACATGGTTTGAGTCCTGCCTGGCTGACCGGTCCTACCAGGTGGCCTGGAGAGGATACCTCTCCTCTCCCCACACCCTCTCTACCGGAGTCCCGCAGGTCTCTGTGCTAGGCCCCGTCCTATTCTCCCTGTACACCAAGTCACTTGGTTCTGTTATTTCTGCTCATGGTTTTTCCTTGTCACTGTTATGCCGATGACACTCAACTCTTTCTCTCCTTCTCTCCATCTGAGACCCAGGTCCCAGCACGGATCTCTGCATGCCTGGCTGACATCTCCGCATGGATGTCCATACACCACCTGAAGCTGAACCTGGGGAAGACAGAGCTGCTCTTCCTCCCAGCGAAGGGCTCCCCGATGATTGATGTGTCAATCACCGTGGAAGGCTCCATAGTGACTCTGTCCCAGTCTGCCAGGAGTCTTGGAGTGACCCTGGACAACTAGCTGTGCTTCTCGAGCCACACTGCAGCGATCACTTGGACCTGCCGATTCTCCCTCCACAACATCCGGAGGATCCGACCATTCCTCACCCAAGAGGCCACACAACTCCTGGTCCAGGCCCTGGTGATCTCACGTCTGGACTACTGCAATTCCTTGCTGGCAGGCCTACCGGCCTGTGCCATCAAGCCACTGCAACTAGTCCAGAACACTGCCGCTCGTCTGGTGTTCAACCAGCCAAAGTTCACCCACATCACCCCTCTATTCTCCTCTCTGCACTGGCTCCCCATCGAAGCATGCATCAGATTCAAATCCCTGGTGCTTGCTTTTCAAGCGGCTAGAGCAGTGGTCCCAAAACTACGGCCCGCGGGCCGGATCCGGCCCGCCTCCACATTTGGCCCGGCCCCCTGAACAATACCAGAGACGCATTATGATTTTTTTCAGTCTGGCCACGCGAATCTAAAACTCGCCCCTGTCAAATAGAACGGAATAATGGCGAAAAGGTTAGGCAAGAGAAAAATTGATTCAGAATGCAGGGTATTTAACCTGCAGTGGTCAAACGATTATTTTTTTGTTCAATGCAAAGAAAAGGCTGTTTGTCTCATCTGTCAAGAGGCGGTGGCGGTATTCAAAGAATACAATCTGCGCCGACACTATGAATCCGTCACAAAAAGACAAGTATGATAGCTTGCAAGGCCAAATGCGAGCAGACAAACTCTCAAAGCTAAAAAGTGGACTGTTAGCTCAGCAGAATACATTTGTATGCCAAGCTCAGCTGAACCAGTCATCCGTTCGGGCCAGCTTTCAGGTTGCTCAACTGATAGCAAGCAGCGGTAAACCTTTCACTGATGGAGAGTTTGTCAAGAAATGTTTGAATGCTGTCGCAGAGGAGGTGTGTCCCGAGAAGAAAGATGTCTTTAATGCCGTGAGTCTGTCGGCGAGTACAATCACCAGACGCATTGAAGAAATCGGGGGTAATGTATATGCCCAGCTGCAGCAGAAGACGAAAGAATTTGACTTTTTTTCATTAGCATTGGATGAGAGCACAAACGTGCAGGACACAGCGCAACTGCTCATTTTTATTCGTGGAGTTAGCACAAACTTTGAGATGTGCGAGGAGCTGGCAGCCCTCCAAAGTCTCAAAGGGACTATGACGGGGGAGGATATTTTCGGCAAAGTATGCCAAACCATGGAAGAGTTGAACCTGGACTGGTCAAAGCTTACCAGCATCACGACTGACGGGGCTCCTAGTATGGTGGGCGCGTCTCGGGGTCTAATAGGACGCATGAACCGGGAGATGGAAGAACGGGGTCTCACCGCCCCGCTACAAGTCCACTGCCTAATTCACCAGCAAGCACTGTGCTGCAAAGTGTTGAAGTGGGATTCTGTCATGAAGGTTGTGGTGTCATGCATAAACTTCATCAGAGCAAAGGGACTTAAACACAGGCAGTTCCGACAATTCCTGTCTGAACTGGAGTCTGCGCACGGCGATGTGCTGTACTACACAGAGGTCCGATGGTTGAGCCGGGGCAGAGTTTTGAGGCGTTTTTACGAGCTGCTACCCGAAATTAACGCATTTCTTCATTCAAAAGACAAAACGGGTCCCAGAGCTGATCGACCCAGAATGGAAATGGCACCTCGCATTTTTAACAGACGTGACAGAAATGCTGAACAGCCTTAACTTGCAGCTACAAGGCCAGGGGAAACTCATTTGCGACATGTATTCTCACATAAAAGCATTTGAGGTGAAACTAGCACTGCTTTTGGAACAAGTGAAAAAGCACAACTTCATCCATCTCCCTGCTACCCAAAACCTCTCTGCAGAGAACCCAGCGGTCCCGTTCCCAGCTGAAAAGTGTGTGGAAGCACTGGAAATGCTGAAGGCGGAGTTCGGTGTGCGATTCCGGCAACTACATGTTAATGCAAAAGAAATCCGTCTTTTCCAGAACCCCTTTGTTGCCGACATCGATGAAGCCCAGCCTTCTTATCAGTTTGAGTTAGCCGAGTTACAGAACTGTGATGTTCTGAAAGACGCATTCAAGCCCAACAGTCTCACTGACTTCTATGCCGCCCTCCCAAACGACACGTACCCTAACATAAAAAAACACGCAATGAAGATGTCCACACTTTTTGGCAGCACGTATATCTGCGAGCAAACCTTTTCACACATGAAACTCCTGAAAACTCCGATGAGATCAAGATTGACAGATGAACATCTGCATCAGTGTTTGAGACTGGCTGTGACTAGAATGGAACCTGACATTCAACTTCTCACCAGCCAGATGCAGGCCCACAGTTCACACTGATGAACATACATAGGTAAGCTCACTTTTCTGACTTGAATGAGTCATTCTGAGTATAAACAAATATAATCATAATAAAATCTACTGGGATAAAATCCATCTCCACAACCATACTGGTAGTGAAATGTATTGTGCTGTGTAGGTGCTGTATCACTTTTCAGCCTGCTTGCTTTGTGGTTTTCACAGGGAAGTTGATGAGAGAGAGCTGCAAACAGCTGTGTCTACAAGCCTACTGGAACCTACAAAAGGATTATAAGGAAGGAACACAAGAACTTTGAGAGACTGCTCATATGAGTCATTTAAGTAAGAGATTCTGCTCTGACAACTAAGCTGAACTTTTACCTGTTAAGATTGTGCATGGCACAACAGAAAGTTAATGTTCAATGGACTTTTTTTCTGTGAAGAACCCAGAGAGGGTTATTTGGTTATTATTTATTTCATAAATAGTGTTATTTATTTCATTAATAGTGTTATCATTTATTTCCTGACTTTTTTTTCTGTGAAGATCCCAGAAAGGGTTATTAATATTTGGTTATGTGTGGCTTTCTGGAAAACAATAAATGTTTACGTTTAGGCACCCCTGCGATCGTCATACTTTTTCTGTTACAAACCCCCGGCCCCCATCAGAGAAGGGAAAAGTTATGTGGCCCTCACAGGAAAAAATTTGGGGACCCCTGGGCTAGAGGAACTGCTCCCCCATACCTCCAGTCACTCATCACTCCCTACACCCCAGCCAGACCCCTCCGCTCCGCCTCCTCTGGCAAACTGACTGCCCCATCCCTCCGGGCGACAGGCAGCCGCTCCTCACGGTCTCATCTCTTCTCTGTCCTGACGCCTCGCTGGTGGAAGGACCTTCCGCAATCGGTCAGGACCGTGGAATTATTATTATTAAGAATACATTTATTATACTAATCACTTGCGATCTTCCGCAAGAGACTCAAAACCCACCTTTTCAGACTCCACTACCACTGAATTCTGAACATCTAGTCAATTGTCACCACCACTGCCTATTTGTTCAACACTATATACCCCTGCTTTCTCCATTTAATAAAAAATAAAAAAATAAAATTACTAACCTTTTCCTTCCCAGTGTTGCAGGTGTGGTACGCAGTTGCCTGCAATGTCTATCGCTGTATTACTGCACTGGGCCCGTATTCACAAAGCATTTTATCTTACCACTAGGAGTATTTCTAAATCGCACTAAAACCTTTTAGTTAGGAGTCCCACCTTAAAACCTATTCACAAAGCTGCAAAGACAAACTCATACTAAGGAATTCCTAGAATCTTCAAGCTAAGAGTGAGGGCAGGGTTGACGTCGTTGCTAAGGATGACGTTGTTTCTCATGAACGAGCTTACTCAGAATGCCCACAGCGATTGGCTAATATAGGGGATGGGTCTCTGCCCGCGATTTCAACCTAGAGAAATACAGTTTTTCTGTAGTATTTCAATTCCCCAAATCTCGATGCAGAGTTACAGCGAAGAGATAGACAACCATGTATGTTTTGGTTTGCTTTGTTTTTCACACTAAATGCCTTTCTGGGAGGCAGGTTTTTAGAAACTCGACCGAATTAAATAAAATTTAAACATTAGCGATCTTTAAATTTTTTATTAAATTAATTCAGGCATAAGACCACCCTAGTTAAATCGCCTAAGGCGTACTGAATCTAAAAATGTATTTTGTGAAATTTTCGAATAAAGATTTAGTGAAATAACTTAAATTGAAAAACTGAAATGATCATTCATTCAATTCCTTGAGAATAGTTACTGGTCATTTTTGGTGGAAACGCGCCTTTGGTCCTGTTATTATTTTTTTTGCTGATCCGAAAAATGATCCGATGCACCCCTATTATATTCTAATAAAGATTCTAAAATACAAATGTAGGCTACGTGTCACTGATTTAACATGAAACCAAGAATACTGACTAGTCAATTAGTTACATGTCTGCATCTTGTAAACAATCAGCGGGTATCTATATATAATATATATAATATTATATATATAATACCCTCGCGATTGAGGCGGTACCTTTTTATGAGCTCTGTATCATTCAATATCTCCAGTGTTGACGCGATAGCGACAACGATTGCCGGCCACAGCAGATTTTCGGATCGCCGTGAGTAGGTCTTTAGCGACTTAGAAGTCCTCTTGGCTGCTTTTAACTTCTCCTGGACTTAGGAGCTGTTTTTATCTCTCAAACCCTTTGTGAAATACTCTTATCCCAAAAATGTAGGACTCCTAAATTTATGAGTAACACGCCCATTATTTTTCGGACTTGCTCCTAAACTGCGGAGTTAGGACCAACTTTTACCCTTAAAATGCTTTGTGAATACGGGCCCTGATCTCTTGTGCCAACTATGATTGTTCCTACCATGTATTTATGCACATCTTGTAAGTTGCTCTGGATAAGAGCATCTGCTAAATGCCTAAAATGTAAATGTAAATGATTGGAGCTAAAGGTGCATCTACCAAGTATTAAATCGAGGGGATGAATACTTATGGAATCAATGTGTTTTTTATTTGTAATTAATTAAGAGTGACATTATAGAGTAGTTTGTGTTGATCAGTGGCAATAAATCCATAAAGTAAGAAAACAAAATGTGAAAAATGGGACATGGCTTTGAAAGCCTAGACTTTTTATATCCACTGTATAATATAAACATCGAACAAAAAGTTTGGAAATTTGTGTTTGGTAGATTATTTCTCTGTTGTAACGATGCTTCTTGGCAATAAATTGTCTAAAAGCCTTTTAAAGAAATAAAAGCCTGTTTATTTCCCTTTTAAATGGTGCCCCATTTGTAAGGAACATGCATTTGTGGGATGAGCAGCACAGCTGAGTATGTGGGTTGCGCCCATGAAAAATTTGCCAAATCTTCTCTGCCAATGCCAAACAGCTTATTTTGCTGCTGCTATTGACTCTTGTTTTGAGCTTCCGGTACCCCCAGGTGCTGACAATCAGGTGCCTGATTGGCACCTGATTGGCAGCACCTGTGAGCATGGGCCCTGCTACAGTGGTCAATTGGTGTCTGCTCCAAGAATCGGCATGCCACGTTTGTCTGATCTCGATAAGGCCCATTCGATAGGGCAACTTCAAGCTGGTGTTCCGCAAAAGCAAGTTGCAGCATTATTTGGAGTGAGACCTAGTACCATCTCCAAACTGAAGGCCAAGTTCCATGAAATGGGGGATGTCAGAGAGGGACCGCGAAGTGGGCGTCCCAAGAAGACGACACCCCAAGAAGACCGGTTCCTCACCCTTTCAGCACTTAGGAACCGTAGGCTGTCTTCTACAGATTTGCAGTCAAGGTTTGCAGGACAATATGGCACACGGCTCTCGTCCCAGACAATCCGGAACAGACTGTACGCAGCCAATCTCCGGGCTCACAGGGCTGCCAGGAGGCCTGCCATGACTGCCCTTCACCATCAGGCCCGTTTGCACTGGTGTCGGCAACACCTGCACTGGAACCTGAACATGTGGAGGAACGTTATGTTCAGCGATGAGTCCAGATTCTGCCTACGGAAGTTGGATCGTAGGGTCAAAGTGTGAAGAAGACGGGGAGAACGCTATGCTGATTGCTGCACCGATAGAGTAACACCTTTTGGTGGAGGCAGTGTGATGGTGTGGGGTGGCATCTCCATCACTGGAAAAACGAGGCTTGTCATCATTGGAGGCAATCTCAATGCAGAGAGATATTGAGATGAGATTCTGCAACCAGTGGCAATCCCATATCTCCACAGTCTGGGACCGAACTCCATCCTCCAAGATAACAATGCTCGCCCCCACAGAGACTACCTCCAGAATTTGGGAGTAGACAGAATGGAATGGCCTGCCAACAGTCCTGACCTCAACCCAATTGAACACTTGTGGGATCAGCTTGGGCGTGCTGTTCGTGCTAGAGTGACCAACACAACCATGTTGGCTGACTTGCGACAAATCCTGGTTGAGGAGTGGAATGCCATCCCACAGCAGTGTGTGACCACGTTGGTGACCAGCATGAGGAGGAGGTGCCAGGCTGTTGTGGCTGTGTATGGTTCTTCCACACGCTACTGAGGCTCCTGACTGTTTGTTAAATGAATAAATTGTAAAATTGCCAATCCATCCATCCATCCATCCATCTTCTACCGCTTGTCCATGTTGGGTCGCGGGGGCAGCGTCCTAAGCAGGGAGACCCAGACTTCCCTCTCCCCGGCCACTTCGTCCAGCTCTTCCGGGGGAATCCCGAGGCGTTCCCAGGCCAGCCGAGAGACATAGTCTCTCCAGCGTGTCCTGGGTCTTCCCCGGGGCCTCCTCCCGGTGGGACGTGCCCGGAACACCTCACCCGGGAGGCGTCCAGGAGGCATCCTAACCAGATGCCCCAGCCACCTCATCTGGCTCCTCTCGACGCGGAGGAGCAGCGGTTCTACTCTGAGCCCCTCCCGGATGACCGAGCTCCTCACCCTATCTCTAAGGGAGAGCCCAGACACCCTGCGGAGGAAACTCATTTCAGCCGCTTGTATTCGCGATCTCGTTCTTTCGGTCACTACCCACAACTCGTGACCATAGGTGAGGGTAGGAACATAGATCGACCGGTAAATCGAGAGCTTTGCCTTTAGGCTCAGCTCCCTCTTTACCACGACAGACCGATGCAGCGTCTGCATCACTGCCGACGCCGCACCAATCCGCCTGTCGATCTCCCGCTCCGTCCTTCCATCACTCGTGAACAAGACCCCGAGGTATTTAAACTCCTCCACTTGGGGCAGGATCTCCTCCCCGACCTGGAGAGTGCACTCCACCCTTTTCCGGCTGAGAACCATGGTCTCGGATTTGGAGGTGCTGATTCTCATACCAGCCGCTTCACACTCGGCTGCGAACCGCTCCAGCGAGAGCTGGAGGTCACGGCCCGATGAAGCCAACAGGACCACATCATCTGCAAAGAGCAGTGACCCAATCCTCAGGCCACCGAACCGGACCCCCTCAACGCCCCGGCTGCGCCTAGATATTCTGTCCATAAAGGTTATGAACAGAACCGGTGACAAAGGGCAGCCCTGGCGGAGTCCAACCCTCACCGGGAACAAGTCCGACTTACTGCCAGCAATGCGGACCAAGCTCTGGCACCGGGTCGTACAGGGACCGAATGGCCCGTATCAAGGGGTCCGGTACCCCATACTCCCGGAGCACCCCCACAAGACTCCCGAGGGACACGGTCGAAAGCCTTCTCCAAGTCCACAAAGCATGTGTAGACTGGTTGGGCAAACTCCCATGCACCCTCCAGGACCCCACGGAGGGTGTAGAGCTGGTCCACAGTTCCGCGACCAGGACGAAAACCACATTGCTCCTCTTGAATCCGAGGTTCAACCATCCGACGGACCCTCCTCTCCAGAACCCCTGAATAGACCTTACCAGGGAGGCTGAGGAGTGTGATCCCCCTGTAGTTGGAACACACCCTCCGGTCCCCTTTCTTGAAGAGGGGGACCACCACCCGGTCTGCCAGTCCAGAGGCAGTGCCCCTGATGTCCACGCGATGCTGCAGAGTCGTGTCAACCAAGACAGCCCCACAACATCCAGAGCCTTGAGGGACTCCGGCGGATCTCATCCACCCCCGAGGCCCTGCCACCACGGAGCTTTTTACCACCGTGGCGACCTCAGCCCCAGAGATAGGAGAGCCCACCCCGAGTCCCCAGACTCTGCTTCCTCGCTGGAAGGCGTGTCGGTGGGATTGAGGAGGTCTTCAAGTATTCCCTCCACCGACCCACAACGTCCCGAGTCGAGGTCAGCAGCGCCCCATCCCCACTGTACAGAGTGTTGACAGTGCACTGCTTCCCCTCCTGAGACGCCGGATGGTGGTCCAGAACCTCCTCGGCCGTTCGGAAGTCGTTCTCCATGGCCTCACCGAGCTCCTCCCATGCCCGAAGTTTTTGCCTCAGCGACCGCCGAAGCCGCGCTCCGCTTGGCTCGCCGATACCTATCTGCTGCCTCCGGAGTCCCACAGGCCAAAAAGGTCTGATAGGACTCCTTCTTCAGCTTGACGGCATCCTTCACTGCCGGTGTCCACCAGCGGGTTCGGGGATTACCGCCGCGACAGGCACCGACGACCTTGCGGCCACAGCTCCGGTCAGCCGCCTCGACAATAGAGGCACGGAACATGGCCCATTCGGACTCAATGTCCCCCGCCTCCCCCGGGACATGGTTGAAGCTCTCCCGGAGGTGGGAGTTGAAGCTCCTTCTGACAGGAGACTCTGCCAGACGTTCCCAGCAGACCCTCACAATACGTTTGGGCCTGCCAGGCCTGACCGGCATCCTCCCCACCATCGGAGCCAACTCACCACCAGGTAGTGATCAGTTGACAGCTCCGCCCCTCTCTTCACCCGAGTGTCCAAGACATGCGGCCGCAAGTCCGACGACACGACCACAAAGTCGATCATTGAACTGCGGCCCAGGGTGTCCTGGTGCCAGGTGCATATATGGACACGCTTGTGCTTGAACATGGTGTTCGTTATGGACAATCTGTGACAAGCACAGAAGTCCAACAACAAAGCACCATTCTGGTTCAGATCGGGGGGGCCGTTCCTCCCAATCACGCCCCTCCAGGTCTCACTATCATTGCCCACGTGAGCATTGAAGTCTCCCAGCAAAACGAGGGAGTCCCCGAAGGAGTGTTCTCAAACACCCCCCAAGGACTCCAAAAAGGGTGGGTATTCTGAGCTGCTGTTTGGAGCATAGGCACAAACAACAGTCAGGACCCGTCCCCCCACCCGAAGGCGGAGGGAGGCTACCCTCTCGTCTACCGGGTGAACCCCAACGTACAGGCACCGAGCCGGGGGGCAATAAGTATTCCCACCCCTGCTCGGCGCCTCCCACCAGGGGCAACTCCAGAGTGGAAGAGAGTCCAACCCCTCTCAAGGAGACTGGTTCCGGAGCCCATGCCGTGCGTCGAGGCGAGGCCGACTATATCTAGCCGGAACCTCTCGACCTCCCGCACCAGCTCAGGCTCCTTCCCCGCCAGAGAGGTGACATTCCACGTCCCTAGAGCTAGCTTCTGCAGCCGAGGATCGGACCACCAAGGCCCCTGCCTTCGGCCGCCGCCCATCTCACACTGCACCCGAAATTGCCAATATGTCTTGTTTCTTCCTTGTTACTGATAGACTTCAATCATCCAATCCACCAAACAACACCAAACAAGAGTCAATAGCAACAGCAGAATAAGCTGTTTGGCATTGGCAGAAAAGATTTGGCAAATTCTTCATGGGCGCAACCCACATACTCAGCTGTGCTGCTCATCCCACAAATGCATGTTCCTTACAAATGGAACCATTTAAAAGGGAAATAAACAGGCTTTCCAACGGTATAAAATGTATTGCCAAGAAGCATTGTTACAACAGAGAAATAATCTACCGAACACAAATTTCCGAACTTTTTGTTCAATGTTTAGTATATAGTATGTTGTGTATGAACCATGCTGAATGTGTGCATGTTGTGTATAAATCACACTGAATGTGTGTATGAATCATGTTGAATCCATGTATTTTGTGGAAGGAAAAAATGTGTCCTTTTTGTGTAAAGTTGAAATGCTAGCAAAAGATCCACAGGGCGACACACCGATACTATTTTGCTCTGTGTGACGCTGCAGTTCTAAATGGCCAGGCCACCAAAAGGTTCTTCACGCCAAAGCTTAAAAGGAACATCTGTTACTTTTTAACGTTTTCTCTCACTGCAGGAAACCTCCCTCCCGTTGTTTTATTAAGTTTTGCAGATTTGCAGTAATTTTCCCCGTTTTACCTTCAGGTGACGTCTGAGCTCCTATTTCCCTTAAGTGAACGCCCCGTTACCTCCCTTTTGTCTCTGTTCCCTCCCATTCCGTTGTGTTTATTATAGATATCCCATTTAAACCTGAAGGCGGGAGATTCGGTTTTCTTGCTGACACGGGTCTCCGTGCAGCTGTACGTAATAAAAGCTTTTAATACTGTTTAAGAAATTATCTCTGATCACGGCGACCGGGGTTCGACTCCCTGTCGCGCCAGAGTCGGGTCTGGCCGGGAGTACCACCAGGGCGGCAATTGGCTGTCCGCCCCAGGGAGGGGGGAGGGAAGCCGATGCAGTTCGCTGCGCACAGGAGTGGTTCTGGGGTGCCAGAATTAAGGTCAACAGCAGACGAGTGCTGTTTCAGAGGAGGCAGCGCTTCGCCATTGTCACTGCCAGTCACAGGGCTACGGCAGCAAACTACGAGGGAGGGGATTGAACTAAGCACAACAGGAGTAATTGGCTATCAAATTGGGAGAAAAACTGGGTAAAATAAAATAAAATAAAATAATATATATATATATATATTATTTTTTTTATATTCTCTCCGATCCTACTTTTTCCACTACACTAAAATATTATGATGGGTATGAATCAGACAATTAATAATGATGCAATCAACATTAGTTCCATGCTTTCTAGAATGCTCTGTCTTTTTGCCACGTACCAGCCTAGAGAGGCAGTCAGTAATTGTGCAGTGGCAGCCTTACCCTGCAGAGGATGACAGCATGCTGGAACATGCAGCAGACAGTGGCGGCAAGGGCCCAGGATTCCCGCCGCAGCAGTCGCTCCACACAGCGTTCTGCTGACAGCAACGTGAGGTGTGACAAGCGCCCATCGCCGTGGAGACAAAATAGTTCGCTGCGGTAGACTGCTACCTCCACCACATCTGTCATGGTGGGAGAGGGACAGAGCTGGTGAATTGACTCAAATGCATTTGATGGTGCAGATTTACAAGGTCAGCCCCACAAGGTCCTCTCACCATTAATAGCTCAGTTTTAAAAGGTCATCCCTCAATTTTAATCTCAGTCCTACTAGGTCATCACTCACCATTAATCTCAGTCCAGAGCAGGACTTGGCCACTCTGAGGCATGAAGATGTACATAGCGGAGTCAGTCCAGGTTAGCAAATTCTGATCACTGTGCAAATACAGACAATTCTCACTCAGAGTACACACACAAATATTAAATGTCAGACTAACCAAGAAAAACAGAAAAGATCTGCAATTTTAATAATAATGGCACAAAGCCCAGAAAGTGGCAGTTGGTGCATGCTGGTACCTGAGATAGAGCAGTCTGGGGAACGCGATGGACTGGGGGCTCCTCTGGGCAGGACTGTACTGAGGCTCGCCCCTAAGGACGCAATCACCATAGTGACCAAACAATTGTGCTGAGGCTCACACCTGAACACACATTCACCAGTCACCAAACTACGGTGCACAAACCTGGCTTTATTTAGGAGGGCCTGCTTGCATTTGCAGAACCACCTGTAGATACAAATGCAATGCAACACATGCACACACACGGACAGGCTGAGGAGCTACCTGTAGGAAATGAGGGGTACAGATGGGCAGGCTAGCAGCTGCTTAAACTGGTGCGTGCTCAGCACCTCGCCGCTGAAGCTGGCCTCCCACACGCGGGACCCTGGGCGTGCGCAGTAGAGCAGAGGGGGCTGGCCTGCAACCAGACCACGCCCCTGAGGGAAGAAGCAAGCCCCGTACTCGCCATCCCGCTCCTTGTTCCCAACCCGCCAGAACTTCTCCCTGTGTGTCATATCAGTCCGGTCACACAACAAACCCAACAAAGCCCCACTCACCAGAACAACAGATCAGCCCAGTCACACAAACCCAACAAAGGCCCACCCGCCAAAACAACAGATCAGCCCAGTCACACAAACCCAACAAATACAGTTATTTGGCAGAGGCTTTTTTTCCAGAGAGTGCATTAATAAGGTTTTAGGTCATCGGAAGAGCTATCAAACAGTAAGCGACAGCCTAAACATTGTCATTGCTAAAGTATGTGCCACGGAACCTGCCATGCAAAGGGAAGAGAAAGGTAATTATAAATGTTGATATGTTTGTATATATTTTTAATGTTTTCATTGTCTTTTGTAGAAGATAGAGAGATTCTGCAATCCTGACCGAGTGGGGAAGGTCATTCCACCATCTAGGGCCACGGGCAGAGAAGAGGCAGGGCTGTGAAGGGCGGCTAGCAGGTGTGTGGAGAGACGGGACAGTCAGCTAGCCAGAGAAACCCGATCAAAGAAATCTGGATGGGGTGTAGTGTGTGATCGATGACTGAAGGTAGAAGGGAGTAGCATCCCTCATGGCCCGGTATGCCAGCACCAACGACTAGAATTGAATGCAAGCTGCAATCGGGAGCCAGTAAAAAGTGGAGTGATGTGTGAGAATGAAGCCACAACCTGTTACAGCTGTTTTTTATAGCTTTGACCATGTGATCTTCATCAACCTGGCTCTGGTGCAGTTGCAATCATGGAGTTTGGGTTTTATGAAGGCTTAATAATGCCATAAGAAGATATCTGTGACATAAAAAATAAAAATAAATTCAAAACCAAAATGTTTCTTGAGAGAACAATAATTTCTCAATTTAAAACTGAATGTGAAGGGCATAGTTTGGGCTGTCATTGGCTGTCACATGTAAGGTATCTCTCAAATGGGATTAGTTTGATAAACAATCTCACTGACGGCAATTTGCAGCCTGGTGCATTGTTAGGAGGAACTAATTCAGTGGCAATGCAAGAAATCCTAACAGACTTAAACCCATCCTGTCCCTGGCAGGGCTTCATCCCACCCTGTCCCTGGCAGGACTCAAACCCACCCTGTCCCTGGCAAGACTTAAACCCACCCTTCCCCTGGTGGGGCATAAACCCAGGCCAGTTGTGTTCCGGCACTGTGATCTGCCGTTCATATTCAGCGAGTGGTGAGGCTCAGGCCTGCAATTATAGGGCCCAGCCTGTGCTTTTAGTGAACACCTTTACAGACAGGAGAAAATGAAGAGCTTCCTGGAGTCCAATAAACGAAAAACCTGTTTAAGGAAAAAAAACCTCACCTCTCTGTGTCGCACAGGTAGCAGCGGCTCAGTGAGGACACCAGAAGGCGGTTGTCCTGGTAACCCAGCTGCACAACCCGTGAGTCTACCGTGGTGATGGTCTGAACAGGGAAGATTACAAATGCTGAACCCTGCACACAAACACAGACAATATAGCACTACCATGTCAGACTCTTCGAGGACAGTAAGGACAGACAGTTCTTACAAACATTGCCTACTGCATCTCAGACATCATGTAAACACACATAATTCAGATACAATTTTATAAAGTCCCAAACTTGGGTTATATTGCTATATATTACTATTAATATTTGCGTTTCTTTGTGACCTTATTTTGCTTCTTCTTATTCTTATCATCACAAATCACATAGCTCTCAGTCCCTCAATCATGAATTATTCCCTTTAGTATTTCCTGCCTAGATAGCCTAACTGAATCTACTTCAGCCAATAACATTATCTGTTAATAGTAGCCAATTGCAGGACTCATAAACGGGACTTATTCTCCTGGAAATTACATCAAGTATGAAGTATTAAACAAGGACAGGGATGTGCAGATGTGATGCTATTTCAGCCAATAGAACACATACAACTAATCTTGACGGCCACCACCTTTCGTCTGTGTGGAAGCTAGCTTGCTCGCGAACTAATAATCGTCAAAGGATTAATACTATTTCTGCGGGCAGCATGTTGTGTATGCACATGTGTTGCATATCATTTCACATTTAAAACTGCCTCAATCTGTTTCCTCAATCAAATAGCTAGCGTGACTACAACTTACGGCCTTAAAAACCAAATGTTTTTAAATCACACTTTAATCAAACTGTTTTGATTCAAGATTATTTGAAAGATTTTCTTTTTTAAAGATTATTTGAATGATTATTTTTGTTGCATTGCAGTAGGCTAGTCAGCAGGTGGAGCGACACACACCCATACGTAAGCATGCTGATTGATTTGTAAAGTACTGCCATGAAATGTAATAATTAAGATATATCATGCCCCCTCTGGAGCTATAAAGAAACTAAAATGTGGAAATGAAAGGGCTTTAGCGCATGCTAAATAACAACAAAGAGACGGTTTGTTGTAACAGACAACTTCCGGCATCCAGCCGGCTTTACTCATCTTTCCACTTCCTAGTTACAAAGGGCGCAGCGTACTCACGTCATTCGCTGCGCCGTCATCTCTTAAAGGCACATCACCTCAAACCCATGTGACTTATGTGTATGTGAATTACGTATTATGTATCCCCTACATATTTTTTAACTGCTCTAAACAAATAAAAGCAAAATGAGAACAGCTTTTTGTATAGCCTAAGGCCAAAATAAAAGATAAAAACAAAGAGCACATAGCCTAGATTTCTTAAATACAGCTAAGGGGCCACAATATTATGTTTTTTGTTGTTGTTGAATTTAATCATTGTCAAATAAGTTTCTTCTGTCATGGAGTCGTAGTGTTGTAAAAACAGAAACGCAGAGAGGATTAATATCGCTTCGCCATTCGTATCAGGTTGGGAAATGAATTGGCTTATTTGAGAACTGTTCCAGAATTCAAGTACAGAAATTGCACAGCTGTCACTCTTTTCATGGTGTATGTTATTCTTCCAGACAATATGAGCTACATGGTAAATACATAATGGTAAAGACATACAGTGACAAGGCTTATTTTCTAAATCCAGGGTCACTGGTGTGCGACGAGGCATGGACACCCGGCCGATTGATATCCCTCCCTCCCTGGGTGCCGCTATCACCAATAATGTGTCGGCTTGCGGGGCTACTGGCCAGTCGGCACTGTCAGCACACAGTCAGGGCCATTGTTCTAGTGGATACCATACCGGACCGTGGGGCTCATCCACACACTAGAACAGTGCCTTAACAGGATGAGCCACCCAGCAGCCCAATTTCCCCAAAGACTGACAAACTTGTTGCAACAATGACGAAGGTGTTCATACATTGCCCAAGTAGGGAACTTCGTTATTTTGAACATCTTAAACGTGCAACTACCCAGACAAATAGTCCTCTACCAAAACTGGGTAGCTGTGCAATTTCTTAACATGAATTTTGGAACAGTTCTAAAATAAGCCAATTTTAGGCTAGTTCTGAATTACTTCCCAATCCCCATTCCCGATATTGACCCTCTCTGTGTCTCTATTGGAGACCTACCAATTGCATTTCAAAGATTTCAAAGCTAGGTTCAAAGTTTAAATTAAGTAAATGTTTATCACGTTGTACACTAATTGCAATGCTGCTCACTTTCTTCTTGGCCTACATGATATACAAAACATTAAAATAGGTCAAAAATTGATTGGTTTTAACCATTTCCCCACAACCCCACAACTGTTCAAATGATACCAGGACAATATAAATGCATACCATGCTTTTGAAGTAATAAGCTCTTATTTAGAGGAGAGGAAGCTTTTATTTAAGGGGAAGCTGTTATTTAAGATTTTTTCCAATCTACACCCAATTTAGCCAATTACACCCTTTATTTATTTTGATTTACCCTCCCCATACAAGTCTGCTGCTTGTCTCTACGAGGCAAGCTAATTCTCTGAGGGCAGCAAACACGACCTCCTTCGAGACAGAATTCACCAACCCACGTTCTGGAGACACCCATACATGTTTCACGGCGAACTTGAGCAGGGCTAACAACCAGAGCCGGTTTGGTAGAGACGCGTTTCAAACAGGGACCCTGACAGGCAGCGCACACCGTTAGACCGCTACGCTATCCACCGGCCCATTTAAGGGGAATTTAAGGTATTTTCTGAATTTTCTATACTTTTGCAGAGTGAGGTACCTTTCCAAGTTTGGAGGATCCCGCACGGACAAAGGACACCTTCCCACTGGCATCCCCAACAAAGACCCGGAGCACAGCATTGTCCCAGCACAGTGATGTCACAGTGTCGCCCCGGTGCTCCCAGGACACAGACACCCGCTCAGGGCGCCCCCTCCGCTCCAGCTGCAGCTCCCACACCACCACCAGGCCCTGACTGAGACACGGTCAGGACAACACCTCAACACCACCACCAGGCCCTGACTGAGACACAGCCAAGACAACACCTCTAACACCACCACCAGGCCCTGACTTGAGACACGGCCAGGACAACACCTGAAAGACAACCACAACTACACGGAAACAAATCCTGACAGACAACCACAGCTACGGACTGAAACAAAGCTTCGCACACAACCATAGCTATAATGCGCCTTGGCATAGATTCTACAAGTGTCTGGAACTTGTAGAATGCAACACCATTCTTCCCTGAGAAATTCCATCATTTAGTGTTTTGTTGATGGTGGTGGAAAACTCTGTGGCTCCAGAATCTCCCATAAGTGTTCAATTGGGTTGAGATCTGGTGACTGAGACAACAATGGCATATGGTTCACATCGTTTTCATGCTCATCAAACCATACAGTGACCACTTGGGTCTTGTAGTTGGGGACATGGTCATCCTGGAAGAGCCCACCCCCATCAGGATAGAAAAGCTTCACCAGAGGATGAAGGTGATCCCTCAGAATGGCTTCATATTTATTGGAATTAATCTTGCCCTCTTAAGGGGTTGAGTGGATCTGAACCATGCCAAGAAAATACACTCCACACCATAATAGAGCCACCAGAACCCTTCATTTACTCATGCTTGTATGATCCTTGGACAGGCCTTTTCCAAATTTTACTTAAATTTTTATATTAGAAGTTTGTAAGGAAAACAAAATGAAACTGCAGTCAATAATACTGCAAGAATAGTTGCGTACACATTTGTTTTGAATTACATGTATAGCCCATTAGAATGTCGCATCTTAGCATGCGAGTGAAGTGGTGTTTAAGGAGCTAGGTATGTAACATGGAGGTTGCCAGTTCAGAGGTAGGTCAGTGCTGATAGATGTAATATGCACTTTTTAAATATTTAACATTCAATATCTGAACATGAATTCAGAACTAACCAAACTTTATGTTTATGTCTAATAGAAAATTGTATACTTTGGGTCTCAAATGATATGTAAATTGGTCTAATTTGTTGTAACTAATATCATTCATTTGTACTAAACGCTTTAATAAACATTGGATGCACACTCAGAGTAGTATGATGGTAGTGGTTTACCTAATTACCTGCCTTTGTATCACAAGGTGATTTTCTTATTATTATTATTAAATCCATTACCAACTTCAATCTTTTTATATTTTATTATTATACCTATCGGTTATAGCCCTAGTTGTTGCTTCGTGACAACCAGTATTTTTCGGCAAAGCAATGGGATGTTGAAAACTGCTAAGTAGAACCACACCCGAGGAATCTTAACAAGGGCGTGTGGCTTTGGTCTTTGCACTTGCATGTGATTGGCACAGAAGTGTCAAATGGAGTATGTGACCAATTGGAGGCAAGCTCTCTGTGTGTGAAGATAAAAGGAATAGTGCTGATGAGCTTAAGTATTTGCCTTGTCAGTTATTGAATTTATCTCAAATTCCATGGAAATGTTACTACACAGCCCGATTAGGCCAAAAACACTTTCACACATCCTTCTTTTCACATGTTCAACCCCTTTTCAATTTGCACTGGTGTCTTGCTCTTGCCTTCCTGTCCTGAAAACAGCATTTTTTTCCTAAAAGTTCACTCACATGCATCGTCGTTCGACAACTGTGCCCTGCATTTTTGTATTACATTAAGAGCACAAAAATTCTCCCTCGAGAGTGACATAACAACATGCACTCTGACACTGAAACTCAGAGAAACACTTATGACACTGAACCTCTGATAAAACGTCACACGCACAACAATGACAAACCATGCATACTGACTTTATCACACTGGTGTATGATTGTGCAGTAGTTACCTTGTTGCAACAGCAACAAAATCTTCATCATGGGGGCAACAAGCCACTTGGGTGATAGATCCTTCCTGAGTGGAGAACAAACAGTGTAAATCATCAGTGGCATGTGTGCAGCTGAGTATTACTGCATCTCGTCTGTATTTAGATGGCAGTACACATCAAAAACTTGCATGTGTGGAGTACATGAGGAATGGGGTTGTACAAAACCTTGTATATACATCACAATATGGGGGTGGAGGTGTATAGTACCATCAGTATGTGTGAAGGTACTCTGTCCATCTTTCCAAGCTATCTGATCACCCGGTTGCTATGCAAATTACATCAGAAATATTTGCCATTGTCATTTCACTGCATAAAATAAGTGGCAGATGGGACATCTCTTACATGATTGGAGTCAATCTTGAAATGTCAATCTTCAGAAACCTTAACCCCTTAACCATCGCCCCCCCTCCCTATTTTTGAATTCCCGCCTATTTAGACAAACCCAAATATGATGGATCATAGATCAAAAACGTATGGCCATATGCCTAGGTTTGGTATAATTTTTTTAATGAAAATGAAAATTTGAAATGAAACACCTTGTGATTTAATGGTGTGATCATATAACACAACAGTCTAAAGTACCAAAGATCAAACATACAACAAATAGGCGTTTTATCATTTTCTTGTGTAGAAAGTCATGTTTGAAAATAAATAAATGGGTCACATTTCATGACATGCCTATGGAATTGTGTGCATGCCTTATTCAACATGTCCTCGAAGTCTGTGTAAAACAGACTTCTAGACCCAAGGGCTCATGAACTAGAGGTATTTTAGTGAGTGGTGTCCCAAAACCTTTCCAAGGTGGCCAATTGGCCCAATGGCCTCTATTAACTTCTGTGACACTGGAGAATATACTAAAACATTTTGATGACTATAAAACCTATTTTTATCACCCAAACCATTATGGATCATTTTATTGCTCACAAAATAAATATAAATGTGATGGCTCAGCGTCTTCTAATGTCTCCAAGTGGCCCAATTCAATTCTGTGACACTGAGAATCACACTACAAAATATTGTTGCCTATGAAACACACACCAAAGTAAAACTAAAGAATTGGACAGCAACAAAGTTTTTTTTCCCCCTAATGGTAAAAAAAACCTGCAGGCATTTACCATTATCAACTTTTAAAAATAACAGCAACAGCTGTCTCCATGAGCTAAATAAAAAAATATCACAGCAAGATAAACATAAATAATATATAAATAAAAGAAAAAATATATTTTAGCCATGACAAAATTGTACTTTTAGCCATGGCAATTATCTGCCCTCATTGCACAAACTACAGTATTTACAGTGTCTGTTAGTGTTCTTTTGTCAGGCAACAGAGGAATAGCTATAGGTTATTTTGGTTGTGCCAGTCATTGAAGCAGTCTCCGTCACACGACAGGAACTTGATAGGTGTCTTCTGGTGGCAGAGCACTGGAGGAACTTCCACCTACTAGCTGACCGGTAGCTACTCACTGGTTGTAAATGGGATCCTGGCTGTCAAACCAGGTCTTCTTTGGGGCTTTTGGAATTGTAAAACCAACTAATAAATCCAAATAAACTAAGAGAAAAGTATGAGTTTTCCAAAATTCATAACAGTAAATGCAATCCAAAGGAAACGTTATGTCGTTGTAAAGGATATCCCATTGGCTAGAACCCTAGACCAATGTAAGCATATATGGAGGGAAGTAGTATCGACTATGCCAATGGATCATGGCACATAATCATATTACTGGTTGTGCTGGTTGGACATTCAGGGGGGCTGTTTGGCCAATACTTGACAGGAAAATGACAGGAATTGTCTTATTTTGTAGAAAATATTTACCATCACGAGGATACAAATATTTCCTACATGAAACATTCTCATAGACCCAGGTGAATGACATCTTTGCTGTTGTTGACAATATAAAGTGCATAGGAAGCATTGGAACTCTCACGATCAGGTTTGCTTGTGACAAAACAGGTTCACATTACATCACCAAAGGTAAGGCGCAGCTATTCTCCTCGAGTACCCTGTCTTGTATCGGGACAGGATTATTATATATATATATATATATATATATATATATATATTTATTTTTTTATTTTTTTAAACATCCCAGTTGACATCAATTGGCCTCCACTGGTGAAAAGACAAGATTCCACCCAATCTGTGCATATAATACATGTTCATATTTTCAGAACATTTAACTGTGATATTTAAAGAACGTGCTATATGATGTAGATAGCTTGGTGAGTTACAAGGTTAAACCACTAACTAATAATTTGGGACTTTTAAGTTACAACGTGGGATTTTTCAAGTGGTCTGGTGAAAACCTGCCAGTCTATCAGAATTCTGACAATTCATATTTGAGCCAACTGCCAGAAACGAGCGCATAAAGTCAAACAGGGAGACCAATTTTTCAGAACCCAAGAAGTTTAAATAATGGAATACTGAGCCAGGGTTGTCTGCTTTCAGTGATGTCTGGTTCCTACTCTTATTTGTGGAATGTTGAGTAAATGCTTGTTTTAAAGTCAGAAATGAGTATTTATATCATTACAAATCCACTTAAGGATATTACACGTCTGCAAAACATTTATTTAAGGTGAAACTTACATTTTAATCACAATTTTTACACTAATTTGATTAAATACATTATTCTCTTACCCAGTATAGGGGTGGAGGTGTACAGTAACTTGTGTATATAGAGGTGGTGGTATAGAGTAACTTGTGTGTGAGAAGGTGGAGGTGTGCAGTACCTTGTGTGTATAGAGGTGGTGGTGTAGAGTAACTTGTGTGTGAGAAGGTGGAGGTGTGCAATACCTTATGTGTATAGAGGTGGTGGTGTAGAGTAACTTGTGTGTGAGAAGGTGGAGGTGTGCAGTACCTTGTGTGTATAGAGGTGGTGGTGTAGAGTAACTTGTGTGTGAGAAGGTGGAGGTGTACAGTACCTTATGTGTAAGAATGAGCCGCTGCTTCCACCCTTCCCTCTGGATGAGGTGCAGGCCCCCGGCGGAGGTTCCCAGTGCTAGCCACTTCCTGGATACTGCCAAGCAGGTGCACTGAAATGCATACAGCAGGGAATTAAAAATGTGCCTTGCTGTAAGTGCAACATGGTGAAATTTCTGTTCCATATACCAGCCTCTCCTCAAATTTAAGCACTGACATTGAAGTCTTAATAAAGTGAGAATATCGCTGCTTACGTTTTCAAGTGATGACTTTGGTTGACAAACCAAGCTTGTGTAAACAACGCTAGTGGCAGTGAGTGAGCTGTAACTCTTATTTGCATTCATACTGTGGGTTTACATCATTTTAAAATATTTATGTACTTGAATGTACAAATGGAAAAATGTAAACATCATGATTGAGAATTAGACTAATTGGACATTAGTTTGATTTGAGAAAATAAATCTTTCTAAAATGAAAATGAAACAAAGGATGGACCAACAGAGGAAATTGGAAAAATATTTTCCATTCCTGTACAGTTCAAAAAGGTACACTGGACAATGTTCAATATAAAACAAGTTTCCATCCCTATACAGCAGTGGTTCCCAAACCTCTCCTCAGGGACCCGCAGCCGGTTCATGTATTTGTTACATTCCATCACCAGCACACCTTATACAACTACTTAACGAGCGTTGATTAGTTGAATCAGGTGTGCTGGTGATAAATAGACTTGTATAAATCTGGCATGTAATATAGGGTTATACCAGCTGTACGGTCTCCCTCATACTGTACTAATGGAGCAATGTCTGCCAATGGACCTTATACCAGGCACCCATCCTGAAACCTCCAGCAACTAGACCTGGGCCCGTATTCACAAAGAATTTTAAGGGTAAAAGTTGGTCCTAACTGCGAAATTTAGGAGCAAGTCCCAAAAATAATGGATGTGTCACTCATAAATTTAGGAGTCCTAAATTTTTGGGATAAGAGTATTTCACAAAGGGTTTGAGAGCTAAAAACAGCTCCTAAGTCCAGGAGAAGTTATAAGCAGTCAAGAGGACTTCTAAGTCGCTAAAGACCTACTCACGGCGATCCGAAAATCTGCTGCTGGCGGCAATCGTTGTCGCCATCTGTTTACTTGTTCTAAAAAAAAAAAAAAACCCACTAACCTTTTCTTTCCCAATGTTACAGGTATGATACGCAGACGCCTGCAATGATGTCTTTTGCCGTTTTACTGCACTGATCTTGTACGCTAACTTTGATTGTTCTCACCTTGTATTAATGCACATCTTGTAAGTCGCTCTGGATAAGAGCGTCTGCTAAATGCTTAAAATGTAAAAAATGTAAATGCAATCGCGTCAACACTGGAGATATTGAATGATACAGAGCTCATAAAAAGGTACCGCCTCAATCGCGAGGGTATTATATAGATTATATTATATATAGATACCCGGTGATTGTTTACGAGATGCAGACATGTAACCAATTGACTAGTCGGTATTCTTGGTTTCATGTTAAATCAGTGCCACGTAGCGTACATTTGTATTTTAGAATCTTTATTAGAATATAATAGGGGTGCATCGGATCATTTTTCGGATCAGCAAAAAATAATAATAACGGCGACCAAAGGCGCGTTTCCACCAAAAATTGCCAGGAACTATTCTCAAGGAATTGAATGAATGATAATTTCAGTTTTTCAATTTAAGTTATTTCACTAAATCTTTATTCGAAAATTTCACAAAATACATTTTTTGATTCAGTACGCCTTAGGCGATGTAACTAGGGTGGTCTTATGCCTGAATTAATTTAATAAAAAAATAAAAGATCGCTAATGTTTCAATTCTATTTAATTCGGTCGCGTTTCTAAAAACATGCCTCCCAGAAAGGCATTTAGTATGAAAAACAAAGCAAACCAAAACATACATGGTTGTCTATCTCTTCACTGTAACTCTGCATCGAGATTTAGGGAATTGTTACTGTAAAAACTGCGGCAGAAAAACTATTTCTCTATGATGACCCATCCCCTATATCAGCCAATCACTGTGGGCATTCTGAGTAAGCTCGTTCATGAGAAACAACGTCATCCCTAGCAACGACGTCAACCCCGCCCTCACTCTTAGCTAGGAATTCCTTAGTAAGAGTTGGTCTTTGGAGCTTTGTGAATAGGTTTTAAGGTGGGACTCCTAACTAAAAGGTTTTAGTGCGATTTAGAAGTACTCCTAGTGGTAAGATAAAATTATTTGTGAATACGGGCCCTGGTTCGTAATGAGCTAGTAATTGGACACGGAGTCCAGGCTGCAGGAATCCTGCATCCGTGTGAACGAGAATGCCCTGGTGTTACCTTCAGCCGGCCAGAGTCCAGGCGCAAAGCAGCAAGCAGGGGGTCCAGGCAGTCAAACTCTGCCAGGACATGGCTGTAGGACTCTGGCACAACAGGCAGAGAGGGCATGATGTTCACCTCTCACCTTTCCCACACACTGTCAAGACAGAGAGAGTAGTCAGAGAGAAATCAGATAAACCGGGGCAGAGCCAGCAGAAAGTCACCACTTAGTCAGGCCTCAGGCTAGGCTTTCTGGTCATCTTGTTTACAGCTGAGCCATGTTTCCATAAACGGAACTCTTTGGAATTACGGCTTAAGCTCCACCTACTGTTTCCACTGTCCTCTTCAGGGATAAGGAGGGCTAGAAGTGGGGCTTTGAGCCCCACTCAAGTCCCTGAGAGGACAGCTGGGCTAAAGGTGGAGTTACCAGAATACACATGGTACTTGTTAAAACCCTTTTGAAATGTGATTATATATTATCCATTATTACATTTTTGAAGGAGGATTACGTGGCCAAACAAGAGGATTTGACATTAGTTTGAGGTTAATTTTACACGTATTTTACACGTCCTTTACATGACGTAAATAGCATTATAATCAGTGTTTTCTGCAAATGTCTCCTACTGAAATCAAAGGAAGGGGAGCTATCAAAGAAAGGGGCTCCATCCTGTATTTGAACTGTAATAACCTCATAAGCTATATAAATGGAGAAATGTGAAAAAACCACACAATCCATGGCACAAATCATATGTTAAATAAAAACATGTTCATACATGCATACCTAGCTTACATAGCATGGGCACCCTGTTGTGCAAATGTAGCTAAAATATTATAAAATGCACTCCTCCTGTATCACATTGTTTTAGACTGGGGAACCCCCCCCCCTCTGTTTTTTTTCTTCTGAAAAACTTAAAAGTAACTACCTGATGACCTTCTATCAAGTTCTGACTTTATTTATAATTGCAATAGTGTCACCACGTTATAATGTACCTGGTCACGGCAAATGATCAAACGCAACTCAGGCCAGTCACAAAGCCAGGCATTAGCAGAACTACTAGCCGAGCAAATAGCAAAACCATTCACAAAACCATTAGATAAGTGATTAGCAAAACTATTAGCAGAACCATTTGCTGAGGGAACAGCAAAACCATTGGTACAATCATTAGCAACACCATGAACTAATATCAAATCCTTTAGCTAAGTGATTAACAAAACTATTAGTAGAACCATTAGCAAATCTATTAGCAAACTCATTCACAAAGTAATTTGCAAGTAGCTCAGCAAGTCACAAAACCAATAGCAATGTACAGCGTTCGCTTTTCACTCGGTAGACAGACAAACATTGAGCACATGGCAGACACAAACAACATGGAGCAAGTACAACATCAAACAGCATGACAGGTGATGTCGGAGGCTCGCAAATAAAATGGTGAGCTCTTCCCTTGCCACTTACGTCATGGATAAGCCACCGGCGGTGCCAAACAAGCGCAGTCAGTAACAAAACCATTTACACTGTACAGCACAAGTGGCTGAGCAAGTAAAAAAACCACTACCACTGTCAAATATATGAGCAGTAACTTTGGCACCAACCACCACATGATTTTAAAATGTTACTAATCACTGACATGTCATTACATGGGCTGCCTCCTAGTTATATTGCGCTGAAGCCTCGTAGATCGTCCAATCGGGGACTTTTGGCAGTTCCAGAGTCTGGGTTAGAGCAAAGGGTGACCTTGCTTTCACTATAAAGGAACTGCAATGCTGGGAGGGGTAGAGAGGCCTGCTTCTCTTCTTTGGCTGCTGTCAGTAATCAGCTCATGTGTTGCCGATTGCCTTCATTAGGCCTTCATTAGCCTGTTGGAACACTTCTTTGTTGTTTTTCTATCCACTCACCACTTGGCATGGTGGCCACCCATGTATAATTGCATTTATTTTACCTTGTGTTCATCTGTCCTTTTGATAACTTGTCATTTTATATTGTATTATCATTTTGTTTTTACCACTGTGAAGCACTTTGTGATGTATGCTTTAAAAGTGCTATGTTATTATGATGACTTAAATTATGTCAGCCTTTGATTGATCAGATCAAATGTGAAAGAATGTTTTTTTTGTCAATGGCACTGAAATAACAATGCTATTGGTCAGAAAACGCAAAAGCAAATGAGCCAAGCTCCAAGAAAGAACATGTGTAGAGTGAGGGTGTTTGCACGTGAAGGAGAGTGAGATTCTGGCTGGGAATGGATTTTCAGCACACCTGCCCTGTTTAAAATCATCACTGGTCACACATTTGTTTTTCCGAAACAATGATGATGATGGCTTGCAATTTCAGTTTATTTAAATCATCTTTGTGCCCATTTCTGTCAGCTCCTGTGTATGTCAGGGCCTGCCTACAGGGGATGCCACACTCCCCGCACCCCTAATTCCACTGCCCCTGGCCCGAATTCAACATTGACTTTCTTAAATATCTGTGCAGATCAGACAGTTTAATGCTCATGAAAAAGTGCAGAGGTCGTCACTGACCTGAAGTTTGTTTTCAAGGCTTTATTTTATCTCGGAGCTAGTGCGCTATAGGCCTACAGTTAACTGAGGGATTGAAGTTAAAAGTGTAGCCTATTCTTTTAAATGATTTAGTTAATTCTTCCTCAATGAAATCCCTTGTCATTTACATTCCCTAATGTCACATGAAGAAAGAAATCACTACAGCGTGAGATGTAAGTGGAAGCTCTGTGATTACTGGCCAACAGATCATTCAATTACTTGGAACGCTTGGTAATTAAGCCAAATAAATAAATAAAATCAGACCAATGGTCGGTTTAAATGTAGTATTTCAGCCTCTATTCACAGCTCACCAGCCATAACCGCTATATATATAGTCAAGTCGGAAAGTCTGCACACCCCCTTTCACCCTCTCCATGTTTCATTGTGTTACAGACTTATTCTACAATAGATTAAGTTAATTTTTGTCTCAAAATTCTACACAAAATAGCCCATAATGACAAAGTGAAAACAGGTTTTTAGACATTTGTGCTAATTTATTACAAATCAAAATGTAAAATATCATATGTACACAAGTGTGCACACCCTTTGATATGACACCCAAAAGTGAGCTGAGGTGCATTTTGTGTCCACTGATACTGCTTGAGATGTTTCTACAACTTGATTCTAGTCCACCTGTGGTCAATTCAATTGATTGGACATGATTTGGAAAGGCACACACCTGTCTATATAAGGTCCCACAGTTGACAGTGCATGTCAGAGTAAAAACCAAGCCATGAAGTCCTAGGAACTCTCCATAGACCTCCGAGATAGAATTGTGTTGAGGCATAAACCTGGGGAAGGGTATAAAAACATTGCTAAAGCATTGAAAGCACCCAGGAGAACAGTGGGCTCCATCATTGTGAAATGGAAGAAGTTTGGAACCACCACAACTCTTCTTAGAGCTGGCCGTCTGGCCAAACTCAGTAACCGGGCAAAAAGGGCCATGGTCAGGGAGGTGACCAAGGACCCAATGGCCACTCTAAGAGAGCTTCAGAGTTCCTCTGCAGCGATGGGAGAACCTGGTAAAAGGACAAACATCTCTGCAGCATTCCATCAATCAGACCTTTATGGTAGCACTTGGCATTCAGGCCAAAAAGTTCAATTTGTGTCTCATCAGACCGGAGAATCTTTTTCCTGATGCTCTTAAGAGTCATTTAAGTGCCATTTGGCAAACTCCAGGTGGGCTGTCATATGCCTTTCACTCAGGAGTAGCTTCCGTTTAGCCACTACCAAAAAGGTAAATCTAAATAAATCTTTATTTGTACCAAAATTGCCATACAAATCATTTCTAATTTTGTCACTCTTGTTAGGTATGGCGAGACTGAGTGCAGCTGAGAGGCTGATCCTGACCATAGGGCCGCTTATCTGGCTAAAAAACAAGAGACATACAAAAGGGAGTATGGGCAGAAAAGAGAAAACGGACTGCGGATTTCTCAGAGACAAAGACATGGGTGGCGATGCATGCCAGGCACAGAGCAAATGTGAACACATCTTCTGTGGAGCTGTTCTTGGTTTCTGTGGATGAAGTGAAGAAAATGGCACATAACTGCTTGAGGGGCGTTCTCTTACTGCAGTTAATGGCAACATGAAGGCTCACCAAGTTATCAGTGGTGGCCCAGGCACTGTTGTTGCATTCCATTGTTGGAAATATGACTACATTAATCTGGCATTGACAATGGAATCATTTTAAAACAATTATTTTAATGGTAACACACTTAACTTTTTAGGTTTAAAAACTTAAGGTTAAAAATAAACGTTTTAATGTGTGACAAAATTTAGTGACAAAATTATCAGACTCATGTTTTCCAATAAAAATACAAGGTATTAATAATTACGTTTGAATTTTTTTAACTAGGCATGGGACGGTATGAGATTTTGACTTAATGATAACCTTGGGAAAAAATACCGCGGTATACCATTACCACGGTATTAGCGCGGCGGCAGCGCACCTCTAAAATCTGGGTAAAAAAACAAAGAGATTTTTTTTTACGATTTATTTTATTTTAACAGAATATTTGTTCAATCTTTTTGTAAACTTTATACTGTAAAACTATTATTTTCTGAAAAATAAAACACTTCAAAATAAGTATTTTGGGATACAGTTCGGGTGGTTTACCTCCTATTTCGAACCTGGCTGCCATTACTGAATCAACGTGGAGCAGACGACAAATCTCACTGACTCCACAACTGACTCCGCGCGCAATGCCGCCATAAGTAGAATTCTGCACCAAGTGAAATTCGGAATCTCAATTACCTTAGGTTCGTTTTCGGGGGGGTGCATAGATTTTCGGCATAGCATTACAGTGGTCCCTCGCTATAACGCGGTTCACCTTTCGCGGCCTCGCTGTTTCGCGGATTTTTTTAGTGCAATTTTGCATGCTTTTTTTACAGCGTATGAACGCGCATTGTGTTCTGCGTCCTGATTGACAATGGTCTACAGTTCATTACAGTTCTCAAATATAATCGAAGGTGGCATGTCTGTTTATAAGAATCTTTTCGCCCAGAAGAAAAAAGAAAACGTTTATATTTTTATTTCTCAAATAAATGTTTGGGCCTGAAAACAGCTTTGATATTTGGTTTCATTCTATAATACTGTACTTATTTTTTTTTATCTACGAAGGTTTGAACTTTGAGAGTGTTTAAACAAGAGAGAAATGTGAGAAAATGTTAATGCCTGTCTGAGAAAAGTGTATAAAGTGTGTGGTGAGGGGTTTTACAGCCTTAAAACATATAATAATTGTAAAAAATAAAGCTGACTAAGCGGATTTCGCCTATTGCGGGTTATTTTTAGAACGTAACCCCCGCGATAAACTAGGGACCACTGTATTTATTTTTTTTGCTTCTTTTAATAAAAAATACCGTAGAGCATATACCGTGGAAACTAAATGTTTGTAGTTAGTTATACCGTGGCCTGTTATACCGCGGTATACCATTATTACGGTAACCGTCCCATGCCTATTTTTAACCATGGCTTAGATGAATACTTGATTCTGATTGGATAACAGCCGTGCATATACATCATGTATTTATCTGTATAAATCCTTCTAACTTAAAAAAAAATACAAATAATAATAATCCATATTAATTTGCCCAAAAACAAGGATCAACATTCCTTCAGCACCAGAACTTTTTCTCATTTGTACAATCAGGCTTCCAAATTTAAACAGACATCTGCAGATCTGTAAGTCACAAAATTAATGAAAGATATGTCTTGCAGGCTCTGATGCCAGTATGTCTGCTGGCCAAATGGTCCCTTGATCTTATTATGACTACAACACAGTTGGTACAATGGTAGAATAGCGACTGGGAGTAAGAGATTAGGAACTACTCAAGTCAACAAACGCGCTAATTCACAGCAGGACAGCCAATACACTATGGCCTAAATGATAGGTGTCACAGATTCACTACATCCTTTCTATTTGTGCTTTTTATCACCCCTGATCAAGGCTTGAAAAATGTAAAAGTAGTCACTGAAAAGTCTCCGGGTTCAGATTGACTCCGCTGAATCCAGAGTGCGCATCATCGTCATTTCGCATCTGACACTGCTGTTACTCTATTAAAGTCATTTTTCTTGATTTTAAGAGCCAACACAATTTTTCTTCAAATTCAAGTGCCTCTTACATTAATGTCAAGACAATCGATCAGAAAGCCTGTGTGGGAGATTGCTAAAGCAACAGGACTTGTTTGCTTAGATCAAAAGATTGCAGCTTAGTGGAATTGTTTTCTAACTTACCCAGAAATGTATATTGCTAGTTAGCTAGCTTCTATAACTTCTGCCTTTTTCAGCTAATTGGCTAGAGAGACACCAAACCAACTTGGTTTGTATGATAAGTTATTTCTAACTTGAAACCGTACTGTAGAGGTAGAACAAGTCTGGAGTACTTAGTGCTAGCTAGCTAGCTAGCTACTCAAACACTTGTCTGGCACGCAAGTTATCTAACATAGCTTACTAAAATGTCTGGCTAGCAACTTCTTAGTACACAAAACATCTGAAAGCTAGAGAGCTACCTAACTAACTTAGTAGCCATTGCTTACTAAAAATATTTGCAAGAAACTATTTAATACCACCAGGGCAGTTGCAGATAGCTTGCCAGATGTTACGAGCCAGGCATGTTAGCAAGCAATGTAATACATACATGAAACTTTTGCTAACATTAGCTAAAAAGCTAGCACCACTATAAACTTGTTCTAGCTGTTCAGCTACAGTATAAGTCCCACAAACTCTGATAGCAAGCTGGCTTTATGCATTGTTAGGTAACTAATCTAGCTAGCTAGCTAAGTTAGCTCACTACGACAACGTACTGTACTTCATTAGTTTACAAACTTAAGGTAAGTTATTAATGTTAGCACTGTTAACTTAGGGCTTTTTTCAAATCTTACCTTTCATTGCTAACGTAACAAGGATGTGACTGGAATAAATGTCCATTTCCAACAGTTTTACAAATGTCTACATATAAAATATCAAAACTGATCTCTTCCTGAACCTGGCAAAATGAGGACTATTTTTTGGCGAATTTACACATGCCAAAATATGATCATTTTTACATAATAACGGTTTTAATGTTTCATACTTTTGCATTTTGCCACTTAACAGCATAGTACCACAGAGGTGTCCGTATAGTTCCTGAGAACTCATGGCTTGTAGTGGTTTATTCCTTACTTATATATATATATATATATATAATGTGCATTCCTGTGCTTTTAATTCCTTTATGCTCGAGGACATACAGCCCCTATTGAAAATATACCTCTGGTCTATTTCCTTTCCCAGGTGGAAGCCTCATTGAGAGCAGAAATGTCCTTCTCAGCACTAAAAAAACAACGCTTGTAACTTCATCCATGCTGTCGTCCTATGGCTGTTCTAATAGCCTACATGAAAAAATGTTGCACACACTTTTATCCAGAGTGACTGGTGAATAGTCTCCTCTTTTAGTTTTAGCTCTCATGCCTCACTACCTGCCATCATATGACTACGCTAACATGACTTCCATTGCATCTTATTATAAGGCAATTGTTACGTGCCAAAAAAAAAGGTTTCGTTATAAGAGTAGGTATTGAGTGATTAAAATGACCAATTGTGTAATTTATCCGGGTTTTAAATGGACTTAATTCTGTTAATACACAATAAAGATGATAGTATCGCTTACTACAGTGCAAGATAGATATGCAGTCAGTTATCACTTATACTGTATACACACTGATATAGCTAACGATAACATAACGGTATCAGCAGTGCTTAATTTGTCAAATAAGAGATGCCGGGGCTCAACTCGCCTCCCCCAACCACACACCACAGGAAACCTCGCACTCTGCGCTGGAAATTGTTACGGTGTTAACAGCGGTTAAGAGATAATTCTAGGGCTATGTAACTTGTTCTCCCCATGTCTCTGTGAACACTGAAAGCACGAATTGTTTCTCGGCTGTTAAGTCTGTTAAAATACGCGTTGTTGTTGTTGTCGCACTTTAGATATTTATGAGCCCGGGGCTCTGATTCTATGCGGCGCATCCCCGCCACGAATTAAGCACTGGGTATCGACTAACCGCGACGTTCTGTGTTGCCATTCAATCGTTTTGACAGAAAATATTAACATTCAACATTGACGGAGCGTGCTGCTATTATTTCTGTTGAAACAAACAGAACAATATCTAACTTTTTCTGTGGTATGGTGACTTATGTGAACGCCGCACCCAGTTGTTTTGAAGACCAGAGCTTTCATCAGAGCAGAGGGGGTAGGGAAATTCCGCGGCATGACCGCGCATTAATCCAGTTGATGGAGAATGCGAGGTATCTTGCTAGCTAGAAATGTGAGCATCACGAGACCCGCAGTCAAACATATATTGTTGGCCAATACTACCTAGCGAGCTGGCTGGCTTGCAAGCTGCCTACGAGTGGAGACTGAAGTTCGCTAACGTTATATGACGAACTATAATTATTTCCTGAATCATTTTAACGTGTTTACATTTCAAAGTATATGACATCTAGGTGACCAGTTAAGATAATAAAGATTGATTCAGATGGATAACTATGTAGCTAAACTTAGCTGCATATCATTGCTGCCAATACAACAAATCTGATTTGAAACAGCGAACGTTAGCTACCAGGCTAGCTGTCATCTGCAAAGTATGGTTGCTACCTAAACCATGGCTGAATAAATAAACCAGGGTAAACTAGCAAACAAGAAAGCAAAGCACGTATCCAGCTAACACTCAGCTAACAACTAGCTTACTTAAAAACAAGTATAACGTGAGTTTCATGGCAGCGTTGTATAACGTTACGTTAAAACTAACCAGCGAATTTCGTTTCAGTAACGTTAAGACCGCAAGAAGCCAATTTGCTACATAACTATAACTTGGTTTGCTAGCTAACTTTATGTTAATCTTGCAGTACGTTAAACTACTGACATTCATTTATGAAATGGCACATGTACTGTTCTGGTACCCAACCTTGCTAGCTATTACTAGGTAAGTTACCTATCAGATTTAATTAAGAGACAACTAGGTAGCTAGCTTGCTAACATTAGCCAACTGGTCTCTGACATAAAACTTGCAACATCGCTAACCTTTCCACGGAGTAGCTAACTGGTTACCTATATATAACTGTAAACTTACCTGACATTAGCACGCGAACTATAATTCTTTCTATGTCATGTCCAAAGATCAATCTTGTGCCTTCAGTTACTTCAGCTGTTTGCTGAGGAATTTGAGTTTAAATCAGCTGATCAGTTGCGGGACGCTTCCCATTGCCCCAACCGGTACTACTTGAAGATCTCAACTCCATGGGCGGATTAATATGTCTAAAAAGACTACTGTATGCACGGGTGTCAATCACATTTCCGTAATTTTGGAGAACACACTGGTCAAACATTATTAATTTGGCTTTCACAAAGTCGTGCACACACAGTATGTTTACGTATTTAAACACGCTAACGTTGCAATTTTGGTACCCTTCTCCCTCTCACTTCTAATTAAAGCAACACACTTTAACCATTCTTTACTGCGTCGTTGCCACGGGCGCATGCATCCAGGTTTCTGCAGCGACGCAGGGAGTTGTATGTCCCATTAGTCTATCGATTGCAATTCGATATGTCCAAACCTTTTCCCCCAAGAAAATCACTTACCAACATGTCTTTGTTATTAAAGGGTTGGAGTATGGCTGTGGTCCGTAGCGATAAAACAATTGAATCACATTTGCCAGCAAGGCTTGTAGTCTTGTGACAAAATTTGTATTTTTAAATAATAATAATAATAATAAACACAACGTATTCAATAGGCTAGCTAGTTTACCTAATGATAGCTCTCTGAAACAAACAATCAATTTGTCAACCAACATTGACTAATCCCAGGTAATACCACATCAGTTGTTCACAGGATAGCATTTTGTCTGTGTAGCACTATGAGCACCCCAGTTCCCAACTCATCTTTTGACATTAAGTAGGCTGTGTGTCTACCTACAGAGCTGTATCCACAGCAAATATTCCTCTATTTTATAAAAAGGACAAAACCCAAACTCCTGAATAATTCCAGGATATCTGCTATATGAATTGTAGATCCCTCAGCTACATCATTCTAATTCTCTTTGTCAGTGTCACGACTTGACCGGCAAACGGGCATTTCCCCCAAGCCCCAATCAGGAGAAGTGAAAGGAATGGCAGGAATGTGCAATCTCAATCGAGACAATGACTGGCAGCTGTTAGCTCTGAAGGGTATTTAACCTGCTATCTTCCCTTGCACTGCGCTTGAACATTCACTGCCCTGAGTTTACCTTACCTGGTGTGTTTGTGTTCTCGCCTCCTTGAAAAAGCTTGTCCTTGTTGGTTTTGTAGTTCTTAGTGTATTCCATTCCCCGGAATACGTTTTGAGTTTTACTGTTTCGCTTATTTTGTTTTCTCCTGCTCGTTCATTGCTTTGGTTTATTTGTTAGTATTGTTCCGTGTCTGTTCAGACACTGTTTTTCCGTTTCCTATTATCTACGTTTAAGGAACATAAAGCACCTTAAATGTCTCTCTGCATCCTGGGTCTCTCTAGCCTGGGCTTGAATAGCCCAAGGGTTTCTGCCTCTACTACCTGACCTGGCAAACTGTTCCATGCATTGACAATTCTGTGTAAAAAGAAATTCCTAATATCTGTGCAGAATTTGCCTTCAACTAATTTCCACCTGTGGCCTCTTGTTCTGCTGACGAAATGTATTAAAAAATATATTTGGTAGTTCACTTTGTTAATCCCTTTTAGAAATGTAAAACCCTCAACCAAATCCCCCTGTCTCAGTTTGCTAAGCTTGAATAGATTCAGTGCCTTAAGTCTATCCTTATAACTTTTACCTTTCATACCATGTACCAATTTTGTAGCCCTTCTTTGAAAATGTTCAAGAATAACATTAATATAACCTCCTTTGATTTATACTAAATACATTTGCTATGTATCCCAGCCTCCTGTTGGCCTTTTTCACTGCTGTAGCACACTACTTAGATGCAGATAGATGTTGATCAACTACAATTCCTAAGTCTTTTTCAAATGTAACACTTACACATTTTTGTCCTCCCATAAAATACTCCTGTCTTATATTTTTATGTCCCACATGCATAACTTTACATTTAGCAATATTGAATGTCATCTGCCATGTCTCTGGCTATTCATCTTGGTTTACCTTAGTCGATGCCAAACTGTTTGCTAAACCCCCAAGTTTTGTATCATCTGCACATTTAACTATTTTGTTACTAATATTCATATCAAGATCATTTATGTAAATGCCCACAGCACCTAGGTTATATACGACCCCACCAAATGTTACTCTTTGTATTCGCCCTTGGAGCTAATTATGAACCCACTCTGAGACAACTCCTGTAATTCCTACTGAATTCATTTTAATTTGAATCATTCATTTTAACAATGACTCTCTCATGTGGTACCTTGTCAAATGCTTTTTGAAAGTCCAAATATATAATATCATAAGCCTGGTTCAAGCCAAAGCTCTTTGTAGCCTCCTCAAAAAAGTCCATGAGGTTTGTTATGCTTGACCTCCCCTTAAGAAAACCATGTTGGTTCTGCCTTAAAATAAAAATAAAAGTGTCCCTAACAGTGGTGGGCCGTCAGGGCCTGCAAGGCCTTCTCTGCTGGCCTAAAAAATATCTGAATCACAGACTGATGTTAATTATATTTTGGCCATGAATACTTATTAAATAATTCCAAATGGTCTGTCCGCTTCCTTTCATAGCTTTTCCCCTGGTTGCGCTGCGTCCAGACGTGTATTTTCATATTAAAGCATTTAACCAATCACATTTCAGCCATCATTTGTTGCCAGGGTCAAATAAATCTGCCTGGAGGCCTTCACAATCAATTCTGAAGGCCCTGTAGCATAAAATAAGTGTTGATCAAACTGTTGCTTCAACCAATCAAATGAGTTTGAGTTGGAGACACCAAGGCCTTCTATTCACACCCTTTGATTGGATAGTCAGAGAGTGTCTGACGATGAGGTAATGTCCTGTCCCTACACCGTCCCCATAGCCCCATGTTTATACTGCATTTCTGCATAATAAGAATAAGATGGTTTTTATAGCCATAAAATAGTTATTGAGGGGTGGATCGATTCAGACGGAGCCATAGGCGTAGTGTGGGGGGTGCTACCCCCCCCCGGTCCGCGGAAAATGAAACCGGTGAACGGTGAAAGGTTGGGCAGCGTTACGTTACTGCGCTACGCCACTGGGCAGAGCACTACTGAAGGCCTAGGTGTGAAATGCACGGCCCGCCACTGGTCCCTAATAATACATTCCAGTATTTTACAGGAGATGAAAGTTAAACTGACAGGCCTATAGTTCCCTGGGTCCAATATATAAGAAGGGGGACCATTTCTTATATATTGGAATTATATTACCTTGCTTCCAGTCATCTGGTATTTCTCCTGTGTTTAGGGATTGCATAAACATATCTGTCAATGGTTTATATATATTAACCCAGGTTCTTTGAGTACTCTAGGATATATGCCATTGGGGCCTGCTGCCTTATTTGTCTTAAGGGACAAAAAAGTACTACAAAAACGTATCTCAAGTCCTCAAAAACATTCTGTATATTGGTTATACCTTTAGGCATATTTATAACCTCTTCTCTGGTAAAGGTAAGCTCTCAACAAAGTAACTGTCTAGTGTGTTAGCAATATCCTTATTATTATAAAGCAAAGTTCCTTCCTTTTTGTCAATACACTTAACCTCATCATTAGCTTTCATTTTTCTACTGCAATATTGAAAAAACTGCTGAGGATTACTTTTTTCATCTTGGGATATTTTAATTTCAAACTGCCTTTTAGCTTTTAAGCTTTTTCATCTTATTTCCTTTTTAGCCTTAGCCCGCATATTACAATAATCTACCTGGTTTCTCTCTGAATTGTCCTTTTTATATGCTCTGCACAGTCACTTATTTTGCCTCAAAATCCCATAAAGATTTAGTCATCCACTGTAGAGACAGTTTTTTCATCCTATTTGTCCATACTTTTGCACAAATTTACACTGTACATATACAATAATCCTTTAAAATTTAGTCAAATTCACAGTTTTTACCCAATGTATATTGCTTACATTTTCCTCTGATTTGATTATAGTCAGCTTGTCTTAAGTTAAAAATTCTAGTTAGAAGAGGCCGTCTTAACTTACCAAAAAATATCAAAAGTAATAGCACTATGATTTCTTGTCCCTAGTGTACTACTACCTCTGAGCTGCAAATTCTGTCAGGATTATTACATGAAACCAGATCCAGTATTTATTTCCCTCTCATAGACTGAGTAACAGACTACCAAAATGTAGTCATTAACCACATTTAAAAACCCCTCTTCACATTTACCCTGACCTGACACTACTTCACAATTAATAGAGGGGTAATTGAAGTCACCTATTATAATATACGCCATTTAGCAGACGCTTTTATCCAAAGCGACTTACAGTAGTGAATGCATACATTTTCAGTATATGTGGCCCCAGTGGGGATTGAACCCACAACCTAAGCGTTGCCAACGCTGTGCTCTACCAACTGAGCCACACAGAACCACCTATTATTAACGTCTCCGTTTCCATCTCCGTTTCTTGAGGAAAATAATTTTACTTCCAAATTGACCATTAAAATCCCAATCTCCTTCCAAAATGGCCGTTAGAATTTTAACATTGAGTAGAATTGAATGTGGAAGTAATATTTGATGAATTATCTAAAAATCAAATAAATCTCTAAAACCAAATGGTAAATTAACTTGAATTTTTACTTGAATTTTATTGAAAAATCTAATTAAGTCTCTGGGCCCTATTTTCGTGCCGGCGCTAAGCGGCGTTATGACCTAGCACTAGCGAATTGCCAGTTTCGTCTGTCGTAAACTGAATATTTCCCATCTCCGTCGAGTTTGACAATTTCGTGGTGCGCAATGACGGCGTTTGCGCGTCTATGGGTTGGGCAGCGCAATAGGGGGTGTGACAATGAAAACAGTCGGCGCTACGCAAGTTTGGTGTCAAATAATGAGTTTGCTTTAATGTCCAACTA
>JAINUG010000610.1:0-5000 GCA_029706075.1 Aldrovandia affinis
TGTTATTTCTTTTTCTTTTTTAAATTAAAATTTCCTTGGTTTTAATAAGTGAATGCTGTTCACTAAGTATTTTCTTGATTGATATTGTATAATTTTATGTTTTGAGTGTCTGTCTTTTATGTGGACCCCAGGAAGAATAGTCTTCACTATGGTGATGACTAATGGGGATCCGTAAACAATAATAAAAAATAAAAAACACACACACACACACTACACACTATACATATACACTATACACACACTATACACACACTATACACACACACTATACACACAATATACACACACTACACACCCACTATACTCACATATACACCCTCACACATACACACTCACACTCATTCTCTCTCTCTCTCTCTCTCTCTCTCTCTCTCTCTCTCCCCCTCTCTCTCTCTCTCTGTCTCTCTCTCTCTCTCTCTCTCTCTCTCTCTCTCCCTCTCTCTCTCTCTCTCTCTCTCTCTCTCTCTCTCTCTCTCTCTCTCTCTCTCTCTCTCTCTCTCTCTCTCTCTCTCTCTCTCTCTCTCTCTCTCTCTCTCTCTCTCTCTCTCTCTCTCTCTCTCTCTCTCTCTCTCTCTCTCTCTCTCTGCAGGCCCCAGTTGCTGGTGTTGCTGAAGCTGGATGAGGATGCTCATGTTAAGTCTCCTCGTCTGCTCACCTTTGCCTCTCAGCTGAAGGCGGGGAAAGGCCTGACCATCGTAGGAACCGTCATTTCCGGAAACTTCCTCAACAGCTACGGAGAGTCGCTGGCTGCGGAGCAGGTTTGTCACCCCTCCCTCTCCTCTCTCTCTTTCCTGCCCTCCCTCTGTTTCTCTCCTGCTTACTCTCTGTCTTTCCCTTTTTCTCCCCCTCTCCCTGTTTCTCTCTCTCTGTCTCTCTCTCTCTCTCCCCCTCCCCCCCTCTCTCTCGCTCTCTCTCTCTCTCTCTCTGCATGTGTATAACTCTGTCTCACGCCAACATCATTATAATGTGTCCTGTCCCTGACCAATCTCTAGAACAAACTCAGCGAAAGGTTTATTTACTCCTTTATATACCGTCCCAGTTAATTCTACATGAGTGTTAGCTATATGCACACGTATAACAGCAACGTGAATCTGCACTCTGAACTCTGATCACACACTGAAGCTGGGTGTGGTAACTCTACACACACACACACACACACACACACACACACACACTGAAGCTGGGTGTGGTAACTCTATACACACACACACACACACACACACACACTGAAGCTGAGTGTGGTAACTCTACACACACACACACACACACACACACACGCACACTGAAGCTGGGTGTGGTAACTCTACACACACACACACACACACACACACACACACACTGAAGCTGGGTGTGGTAACTCTACACACACACACACACAATCAATCAATCAATCAAGTTTATTTATATAGCACAGTTTCGTACAAATTAATGCAATTCAAAGTGCTTTAACAACAGTGAGTTAATTTATGGAGACAAAAAAAAAAATGATTAGAATCAGTTTAAAATATAGGAAATCAGTTTAAAAACACAATAAAATTAAAATTAAAATTAAAATTAAAAACAAAATAAGATTTCGCTGACAAGTAAAACTGATAAAAGTGCAGTAGAGTGATAAAAGTGATAAAAGTGCAGTAGATTTAAGATTTGGACTGGGCTTAATAAGAATATAGTAAAATGCAGTACAGTTTAATCATTACAGTCGAAGGCCCGTGAAAAGAGCAAAGTTTTCAGTCCGGATTTAAAAGACATAATTGTAGGAGCATGTCTAAGGTCATAAGGTAGTTGGTTCCAGTTATGGGTAGCGTAGAAACTAAAGGCTGCCTCACCATTTTTTATTTTAACCTTTGGCACGATGAGCTGACCCGATCCTAAAGATCTGAGTGGTCTGTTTGGTTCATACTGTCTAAGCATTTCCAAGATGTATTTTGGTCCGGAGCCGTTCAGTGCTTTGTAAACTGTTAGTAACACTTTAAAATCTATTCTATGGCGGACTGGAAGCCAATGTAACGATCTAAGGATTGGAGTGATGTGAGCACTTCTTTTGGTCCTTGTAAGAAGCCTGGCAGCAGCGTTTTGAATTAGTTGGAGCCGTTTCATGGACCTTATTGAGAGGCCAGTGAAAAGTGCATTACAATAATCAACCCTACTTGAGATGAAAGCATGAATGAGGGTTTCCAGGTCTTGTTCAGACATAAAGCCTCTGACTCTTGCTATATTCTTCAGATGATAAAAGGCGGATTTGGTTATCGACTTGATATGATTATCAAAGTTAAGATCTGAGTCGATAAGCACACCAAGGTTTCTAGCCTGCGTGGTTGTTCGTAAACCGAGTGAGTCAAGGTGGAGAGCAATTTTTTCTCTCTGTTCTTTGCTCCCGAACACCATAATTTCAGTTTTGTCTTTGTTTAGCTGGAGAAAGTTTTGACACATCCAGCTGTTTACTTGCTTTAAGCACCGGTATAGACAGTCAATAGAGTTGTAGTCGTCAGGAGTGAACGACAGGTAAATTTGTGTGTCGTCTGCATAGCTGTGGTATGAGGTTTGGTACTTCTGAAAGATTTGACTGAGGGGGAGCATGTATAAATTGAACAGCAGAGGGCCAAGGACAGAGCTTGGGGGACCCCAGAGGTCAGAGTAGTCCCGTTCTGATTGGTGGCTGTTAATGTTTACAAAGTATTCTCTATCTTGTAAGTAGGATTTGAACCAGTTTAAGGCTGTGCCCGAGAGCCCGATCCAATGGTGTAGCCTGTCTATGAGTATTTGATGATCTATAGTGTCAAAGGCTGCACTGAGATCCAGCAGAACGAGAACAGAGATCCTACCTGAGTCACTGTTTATACGGATATCGTTTACAACTCTAATGAGTGCCGTCTCGGTGCTGTGGTGGGATCTAAAACCAGACTGAAAAGTGTCAAAAAGGCAGTTTTGGGTTAGAAAGTTGTTGAGTTGATTAGAAACGGCCTTTTCAAGGATCTTGCTGATGAAGGGAAGGTTAGAAATAGGGCGATAGTTATTTAATTTAGAAGGATCTAGATTTTTCTTTTTTAAAAGAGGTTTAATTACTGCGGTTTTTAAAGCTGTAGGAAAAAGCCAGTCCGGAGTGAGCAGTTAGCTATTTGCAGTAATTCTGAAGATAAATAGCTAAAGTTACCTTTTAAAAAGCTGGAAGGTGCAGGGTCTAAAGAGCAAGTAGATGGTTTGAGGTGCAGCACTATTTCTTCAAGCGCCTTGTTGTCAATTTCACTGAATTGCGACAAACAAGGAGGGCAGTTTTTTGGCAGATAAGAGAATGGTGCGGCTATGTTGCGGGTGCAGAGGAGCTAATGGCTGATCGAATGTCACTAATTTTGATGCTAAAATATGAGGCAAATTCATTGCATTTATTAACAGAGCAGAGTTCAGGAGGAAGTTGAACTGGAGGGTTTGTCAGTCTGTCGACTGTAGAAAAGAGAGTCTGGGTATGATTAGTATTTCTGTTGATGACACCAGAGAAAAATAACTGTCTGGCTCTTTTTATTTCCAGATCGTAAGCATGCAGCTTCTGTTTATAGATGTCATAGTGAATTTGCAGCTTCGTTTTCCTCCACCTGCGTTCAGTTATCCTACATTCTCTTTTCATACTTTTTACTGCTTGGGAGTTTCTCCAAGGTGCTCTCTGTTTGCTAGTTATTGATTTTTGTTTTAAGGGTGCGATATCATCCATAATATTCACGATTTTGGAATTTATGTTGTCACAGAGAACATCAACAGAGTCTGATACTATGCTAGGTATTGATGAAAAAGCCGTGACAAATAATGCACCTGTATGCTCATTGATAGATCGTTTTTTAACAGAGCGTAAGTTAAACTGGGTATCTGGACGAGTCAGCATATCAAAAAATACACAGTAGTGGTCTGAGAGTGCCACATTCTTCACATCAATACCTACAATGCTTAAACCTTTTGTGATTACCAAATCCAGTGTATGACCACGACAGTGTGTGGGGCCCATCACATGCTGAGTCAGACCAAAGGAATCAAGTACTGCTAGCAGTTCTTTAGCATAGTTATTAGTGGGGTTGTCAATGTGGATGTTAAAATCACCAGTTATGGCAAAACAATCATAATCAGTGGAAACTACTGAGATGAGTTCGCTAAAATCATCTATAAATTTGGGAGAGTATCTTGGAGGTCTGTAGATGGTTAAAAATAGTGTTCGAGGAGAACCTTGTAGCACAATACTGAGGTATTCAAAAGAGGCAAAAACATCAAAGGATACTTGCTTGCATTGAAATATGTCTCTGAAAATGGAAGCCACTCCTCCGCCTTTTCTGTCAACACGAAGAGCGTTCATGTATTTGAAGTACGGGGAGCTGACTCTATCAGTACTGTTTCACTGCTGCCTTCTTCCAGCCATGTTTCTGTTAAAAACATAAAATCTAATTTATTGGCCGTTATAAAATCATTAATTAAAAAGACTTATTATTTAGGGATCTAACATTTAAAAGAGCCAGCTTAATAATACAGTTGGATGTGGGAATTGAGGCAGTTGGGACTAAATGTGGGATGGCTGAAAGGTTAGCTAACTTCCTACCATGTCTGAGATAGGATCTTCTGGTTCTATTGCTTGAAATTACAGGGATTATGGAAGTCTCACAGGGTCCCAGTGTGCTATCATAATAGTTATGTGTAGTTCCACTGGGTAGACTGGGACCCGATCTGTCTCACTTAGGGCATGGGGGGAGCACTGCCTGTGATGAGGATCGAAGGGCCCTGGAGGAGGCCCTGAAGCTGAGTGTGGTAACTCTACACACACACACACACACACACACACACACACACACACACACACACACTGAAGCTGAGTGTGCTACCTGCAGACGCTGAAGCAGCTGATGGAGCAGGAGCGGGTGAAGGGGTTCTGCCAGTGCATCGTGGCCCAGAAGGCCCGGGAGGGCATCAGTCACATGATCCAGGCCAGCGGGCTGGGGGGCATGCGCCACAACACTGTGCTGATGGGC
>JAINUG010000610.1:7500-22500 GCA_029706075.1 Aldrovandia affinis
TGTGTGTGTAACCATATTGTGTGTGTGTGTGAGTGTGTGTGTGAGAGAGTGTGTGTAACCGTATTGTGTGTAACCATATTGTGTGTGTGTAACCGTATTGTGTGTGTGTGTGTGTGTGTGTGTATCTCAGGTGTGGAGGAAGTGTGGGATGAGGATCTTCACAAGGGTGGAGGAGGTGGAGGTGGTGGAGTGGTAAACACTGATAGGGTGAGAGGTGGTGAGATGGTAAACGCTGATAGGGTGGAGGAGGTAAACGCTGAGGGGGTGGAGGAGGTGGAGATGGTAAACGCTGATAGGGGTGGAGGTGGAGATGGTAAACGCTGATAGGGTGGAGGAGGTAGGGAGAGGAGGTAAACGCTGATAGGGTGGAGGAAAACGCTGGAGAGGGTGGAGGAGGAGGCAACATAGTGGAGGAGGTAAACGCTGATAGGGTGGAGGAGGTAAACGTCGGATAGGGTGGGAGGAGGTAAACGCTGGATAGGGTGGGAGGAGGTAAACGCTGATAGGTGGTGGTAAACGCTGATAGGGTGAGGAGGTAAACGCTGATAGGGTGGAGATGGTAAACGCTGATAGGGTGGAGGTGGTAAACGCTGATAGGGTGGAGGTGGTGAAACGCTGATAGGGTGGAGGAGGTAAACGCTGATAGGGTGGAGGTGGTGGAGATGGTAAACGCTGATAGGGTGGAGGAGGTAAACGCTGATAGGGTGGAGGAGGTAAACGCTGATAGGGTGGAGGAGGTAAACGCTGATAGGGTGGAGGAGGTAAACGCTGATAGGGTGGAGGAGGTAAACGCTGATAGGGTGGAGGTAAAACGCTGATAGGGAGGTGGCTGATAGGGAGGAGGTAAACGCTGATAGGGTGGAGGTAAACGGATAGGTGGAGAGGTAAACGCTGATAGGGTGGAGGTGGTAAACGCTGATAGGGTGGAGGTGGTAAACGCTGATAGGGTGGAGGTGGTGGAGGTGGTAAACGCTGATAGGGTGGGAGGTGGTGGAGATGGTAAACGCCTGATAGGTGGAGAGGTGGAGATGGTAAAGGATAGGTGGAGATGGTAAACGCTGATAGGGTGGAGGTGGTAAACGCTGATAGGGTGGAGATGGTAAACGCTGATAGGGTGGAGGTGGTAAACGCTGATAGGGTGGAGGAGGTAAACGCTGATAGGGTGGAGGAGGTAAACGCTGATAGGGTGGAGGAGGTAAACGCTGATAGGGTGGAGGAGGTAAACGCTGATAGGGTGGAGGTGGTGGAGATGGAAAACGCTGATAGGGTGGAGGAGGTAAACGCTGATAGCATAGAGGCTGATAATGATGATGATGATGATGATGATAATAGATTAATAATGGAGGAAGCTCATAGGCTGCATGTGAGTGTTTTGTGTAGAGTACCACGTGAGCATGAGGAGTGCCCCTGAACTGTAAACCTGTTTCAGCTAAAGGAACTCCATTAAGTAGCATTGTGGTGATTGGCTGAATGGCTACAGGCTGTGCTCTGATTGGCTGCCTCTCTCAGCACGACAGTGACATCAGCGCATACACTTATGAGAGGACCCTCATGATGGAGCAGAGGTCTCAGATGCTGCGGCAGATGCGCCTCTCCAAGTCCGACCGAGAGAAAGAGGTGAGTGTGTGAGAGAGTGTGTGTGTGTGTGTGTGTGTGTGTGAGTGAGAGTGTGTGTGTGTGTGTGTGTGTGTGTGTGTGTGTGTGAGTGTGTGAGTGTGTGAGTGTGTAGTGTGTGTGTGTGTGTGTGTGTGTGTGTGTGTGTGTGTGTGTGTGTGTGTGTGTGTGTGTGTGAGTGAGTGAGTGAGGTGAGTGTGTGTGTATAAGTTGTGTGTGTGTGAGGTGTGTGTGTGTGTGTGTGTGTGTATAAGAGTGAGTGTAGAGTAAGCAGAGTGAGTGAGCAGGAGGAGGAGTGAGAGTGGAAAGGAGGAGTGAGTGAGTGAGTGAGTGAGTGAGGGAGGAGAACAAGGATGGCAGGAGGAAAGGGAGGTTGGTGATTGGGATCTCTGCTTCAGGCCTGTGGTGAAGGACATAACCTCCATGCCGCTTCCGACCAGCATCGCCTCTGACGAGGACGACATACGATCGAGGACGCAGGGCTTATTGATACGCGCCGCCACAGACCTGGACAGGAGCGGCTGTTGTACCGGTGCTCAGTTCGCCGCAGCGAGCATTGCGTCGATTGACCGGCATCTTCTACCGCGTTCAGCCGGTCATCGTGCCTCTCTGTTCGTCTGGTGTTTCGCCGGCTCACCGTGTCACTTGTAACGTAACGCCGCCCAGGCTGTAGCCTGTGTCACCAAATACTGTGTTCGTGTCGTAGCTGCAATGCTTAAATACTGCAGTTCACTAGCCCAATACCAGCCGTAATGCTAGTGTTCGTGTCAATACACTTGTACGCTTGTTGTTTTTTTTTTTTTTTTATATTTATTGTGTTAGCCAGCTGTTGTAGCTCCTTGAGCAGCTGCAATATTCAGCTGTAGCAATGGATTGTATGTAAAAGAAATGCAAGTGCAAGTGGCCGGGGATAAGATGTCTACAATGCCTGTATTGGTGTAAGGTGATCACAGGGGATGGTGTGTTGTCACACCTATATCACTAGCGTTGGTGGCAGCTGACCGCTTCAGGGAATTGTGAGGAGACTTAACTGGGGTCTCTTCCACTACTGTAACGCCTCAACGCCCTCACACACACACACACACACTCACACTACAACGCCCCCTCACACTCACACACACTCACACTCACACACACTCACACAATATTACATTGCTTACGCTCACAATATCATTAATAACATTACTCACATACTACAACGCTCATTAACGCTTCAGACCGCCACATCGCTCTTCGGTTAACATTATTGTTTCGCCATATCGCTGCCATAATCGCTGCGATCGCGCTTTTTTCATACACGCTTCACAATATCACATGTCATTAATTTCACACACCACCGCCATTCCTCACACACTCACAATACACTTCACACACACACACTCACAAATACATTAATTGTTATTGCCACATACCATTGCCACAGCCACTCACATTGTGTTTCTGCTTAGCATCAGATGGTTATACTTAATGAGCGCGCGTTGTTGGCTGATTCACGCCAGACCCTCCTTATTGGTGTTGCTGGTAGGTTACGAGACGACCGCTATCACATTTCGGCGGTAGCGCGCCTGGGATGCACCCGTCGCCACCAGATCGCGTCGTCGCATCAGCGGCTTTTGGCTGTTCGCCCAGAACGCCTCGAGGGCGTCAAATATGGTGCAAAACAAAAAGTTGTTGATGTAGCTGGTCAGGATTGTCATATTGTCGCTCGGCACCTTCGGATAAAGGCCCAGAAGTGTCCTGACTCTCGGCGGAGTTTTTACCGAAGGTTGTTCTTCCCATATCAGGAATGGTCATCTACCGCGTGATGTCATGCAGGAAGCGAGCAGCCAATCACAAGAGAGGCCGGTCTGGGCACACGCTTGCCATCTTTCACCTGGCTTCTTTTCCACACACGCCGAGTCATTTTTGCCATTTCAAACACGGGCGCGAGTGCGCATGTTTCCACACACACACACTAGCTCTTCACTTGCAAATTATTGGGGGGCCCACCGCCCTGTTTACTGCACGGTTTCCATGGGGGAGCTGTGGCTGAGAATGCATCCCAAAGATGCGACCCAAAATTTTCAGCCTGCCTCGAAATCCCTCAGAACACACACACACACATCATTCTTCTTGGCTGCTTTTCAAGAGCTCCATCCGTGCGTGAGCGTGTGTGTGTAGAGGATATTGTTTCAGAATCGTGTATATAAAAATTACTGTGGCTTGCATGTCTGTGTGTGTAACTGTCTGTTCATATGTGTGTGTGTGTGTGTGTGTGAGTGTGTGTGTGTGTGTGTGTGTGTGTGTGTGTGTGTGTGTGTGTGTGTCTGTGTGTGTGTGTCTGTCTGTCCATATGTGTGTGTGTGTGTGTGTGTGTGTTCAGGTGTAAAAGAACTGTCCATATAGCGTGCGTGTGTGTGCGTGTGAGAGTGTGTGTCTCAGTCTGCACCATATGTGTGTGTGTGTTCAGAGCGTGAGGTGGTGTGTTGTCCGCCCATAGTGCGTGCGTGCGTGCGTGTGTCTTGCACTGTGTCCGCGTGAGCGTGCGTGTGAGTGTGTCCTGCTCCAGCTGTGACGCCTGGGATTAGAGCACATCTCCGATGCCGAGCCCAGGCCAGCTCAGGTGCTGCTCAGTGTTGCCTCAGGCAACAGTTCTGCGCGTTGTTCAGGTAGATCGTCTGGCTTGTACAGCAAACGATGAGAAATCCCAGGGATTATGTCAACAATGATAAAGTTTAAAAAATATTTGCTTGGAAAATGGGAATAAATGCCAGCTTGAAAGTCTTCTGTACTTGTCATGAGTTACACAATAGCACAACCATTCTGCCAGGTGACAAATCAGCAAAGCCTTCACAGTTCAGTTACATGTTAAATATGGAGAGATATAGTTTAACTTGTTAAACACTTCAGGAGTTCCAGCCAATAATAAATCGTGCTCGCACAGATTCATTACATCTACCAACATACACCGCCAACATTCACCAATATTCACACGTTACTCACCGGAGCGTTTCCAGCCATGCTGGTCATGTACTTGCCAGAATGTTCACCGATTTTTTCACGGCCTACCGATGCTCATTCACGTTGGCTTTTCTTCCTTCACTGAGGCCGCACTAAAATAAAGCTGCATATCGCGCTTCGCAGCTGAGTATCAAATGTTTGAATACCGAATACGCTTCTCTGTATTTTGCCTGAATGGCATGGTCTCATTGCCATCATTACAATATATACGCTTACATATCGCTTCCAGGGCAGGACCTGCAGAGCAGCCAGATTTGACGGTCTCCCAGTTGCCAGCAGATTCTGCCCGGCTCCTTCTGCAGCTCGGACTTAATCACGCAGCCTCTCCTGACTGCTGTGCCACTGCTGCCGGCTCACTGGATGACAGCTGGCGGCTCCCGTAATACCTTCAGTATCTGTGGCCTTCTTATCAGGTGACAATATACAGTATCTTCTCCAACAGAATCATCTTTTTCTGTGCCATTCAGATTATTGCTCTGATTCCATGAGATGCTGGCTTGGCCGCCTGCTTCCTCTTCTTTAAGTTTCAGACAGACAAACGGTGCAATCAGTGAGCAGATGATAAAATATCGATCGATACGTCTTTCAAACACAATAAAGTTTCAGATTCGACCAGTATCGGCCAAAGAAGGAGCCAGCGACTCCGGGACTTCGTTCTTTCTTCACGTGAAAGCACCCATATAAGATTCTATAGTCAGCAGTCCTACTTCGACATGCGCTTGATACATAAGCCCTGAATTTAACTTCTTCACAAAATTTCGTAACATGGTTACACTGCGCGAGTTTTATAATGGCATATGGTGGCAATTACGAACTGCAGTTTAGTAACATGCCTTTGAGCATCAATATACCGAGACAAATCCAGCATTAAAAAGGATGACGACATTACACACATTACATTATACATTGACACAATACTACTTAACACACTCATATATTTGTTACATTTGCATATGGTTATATTGTTTTCATTGAGATAGGTATTTGCACTTCTATGCTGTTTATTTTGGTCAAATTGATTGATTGATTGATTTAAACTTTTATTTAACAGGAACACACTGCTAGCACTAAACAGGCCAATACATTCCTTTACATCACGCTTTGAAAATATTGCTGTGAGCGGTGACTACATTCAACCAGCGTTGCTTCAGAATAATTCGCATATTCTTGTAAGTTGCTGCATGATATAATGTCGCTTAATGATACTACAGCTGTCGCTTGTACGATTTTAAATTACAGCAGCGAAGGTGGCAGTTCACTGACTACCGCCATCGCTTTTAGACGATAGCGCGTGAATATGACGACGACTGAATGCAGGAAGATTATCGCTGATTGAGGCTGATTGATTTTGAATTGTATTTTTCATTCGCGGATATTATATTTCCTCTTTATATTTGATAGAATTTCACAATAAAAATACATTAACACCAGCCAGGGGCGCACTGACGAGGGCAAAGTGGGCAGCTCAAGCCTTCTATCAGACAAGATACGCATTGCTGTTTGTACCACGACATACATTATTTCTTCTTCGCCTTCTTTTTCTTCTTCCATTGATATTACGTGGCCAGAGAGGAGGAGAACAGCCAGAGAGGGGCGATAGAGAGACAATCACACAAACGCTGGTAGAGACTGGTGAGTCAGTGAGAGTCTCGTGATTGGACATGGAGGAAACCCAGAAGTGATAATAGACCAATCTATCTAAATAACCTGCATTTTGCTCTTTGCAATCGTTTTTGCAAATATTAACAAACTTTTAGTTTTGAAAAACCAATTCCATGTAATAAAGATATTGATAGAAATATATATAAATGGTGGTTCCCAGTGCTCAGTTGTTAGAGCATGGCGTTGGCAACGCTTAGGTTGTGGGTTCAATTCCCAGTGGGACCAGTATACACTACTGTAGGTCGCTTTTGGATAAAAGCATCTGCTAAATGGCATATATGTAAATAGTGATGGAGTTAGTGGAGGTTGAGGTTGTTGCTATCGGCGACTATGTACCAAGCCACTTTGCCTGACTGGAGACCCATCTTCAAAAGTCAAGTCAGCTGCTGCCCCAACCAAAATTATGTCAAAATAAAAAGTCCAATGTAAAACCATAGACCATAATGAAACTTAAATACTCAAAAGCACACAGATTTGCTCCTGGAATGTGTTTATTACACTCAGAGGGGAACATGTGAGTGTTTCTGCTCATCTTCGCTGTACAGGGGAAGAGGTGAGCGCTGAAGGCGCAGTGATTACTGGTAGCCATCGCGAATCCCGCAGCGAAGGACACCTAATGTCACCGACTCCTTCAGCAGGCAGACGAGATTCGCATACACATAGGTAACGCCACACACCGCTTCATACAGTACTTGAACCAAAGACTGGGAATAGCCGAGCAGCCGAACGCGAAGAGCGAGACTCCTTCCCCGGCCAGAAGATCTGCATCGCAGCAGAGAGGAACAGGAGAGAGAGCCAAGAGAGAGAGGTAGAGAGAGACGAGAGTAGAGAGAGACATGAGAGAGAGAGGACAGAGAGAGAGAGATGCTGAGAGAGAGGAACAGAGAGAAGAGTATATAGAGAACAGTAGCACTTAGCAGTATAGAACAAACAGAGAGAGAGAGAACAGAGAACAGAGAACAGAGAGAGGAGTAACATTGTTTGACTGGAACACGTAATAGTTTATAGTGTGTTGTGAGAGGGTGTGCATTAACATCCACACAGCTGAGATAGAGAAGTGGTCACCTCAGACATTTCAGAGTCCTGGTTATCACGACTCTGTGAGCAGGTGAGCCTCATTCGGCCATGTTGGCTCATCATCCTCTCACTCTGACAGCGTTTCACACCTGCAGGGAGTGTGTGTGTGTGTAAGGCCTCACCTTTACCTGCAGTAAATGGGTGTGTGTGTGTGTGTGTGTGTAAGGCCTCACCTTTACCTGCAGTAAATGTGTGTGTCTCTCCCGTATTCACAGACAGCCCAAAGGTGGCCTTCTCAGCTGCATTAAATAACGCAGGAAAAGTAGGACCCTACGGAGTTGACACCACCCTGGTCTACACTAAAGTCTTCACCAACATCGGCAATCATTACAACCAGTATACAGGTACTGTACATATCTAAAGGTGTATGTGTGTAACAACTGTACCGCTTCACTATAGCTCTCTCCTGTCTGTGTTCCAAATTCAAATTCAAATGGTCTCCTCTCTCTCTGTTCCTCTCTCTCTGTTCCTCTCTCTCTCTGTTCCTCTCTCTCTCTGTTCTCTCTCTCTCTGTTCCTCTCTCTGTTCTCTCTCTCTCTACGTCTCTCTCTGTTCCTCTCTCTCTCTGTTCCTCTCTCTCTCTACATCTCTCTCTCTCTGTTCCTCTCTCTCTCTATGTCTCTCTCTCTCTGTTCCTCTCTCTCTCTACATCTCTCTCTCTCTGTTCCTCTCTCTCTCTATGTCTCTCTCTCTCTGTTCCTCTCTCTCTCTACATCTCTCTCTCTCTTCCTCTCTCTCTCTGTCTCTCTCTCCCTGTTCCTCTCTCTGCTCTCTTCTCTGATGCAGGGATATTCACAGCCCCGAGGAGAGGAGTCTACTTCTTCACGTTCAGTAATTACTCCGCTGGCTCCAACAGTCTTGGTTCAAGTCTGTATAAGAACGGAGTGATGATCGCGTCTGCAGCCATATGGCAAAACTCGTATACGGAAAACCAGTCCTCCAATGCAGTCGCTCTGCTGCTGGAGGTGGGAGATCCAGTCTATAATCGTCTTTCTTCAGGCAGTCAGGTTCACGATAATACCAATAATCACTGCACCTTCAGCGGCTTCCTGCTCTTCCCCATGTGAGGAAGACCACAGCTGAAGATGAACAAGTGAAGCCTCACATGTTCCCCTCTGAGTGTAATAAACACATTCAGGAGCAAATCTGTGTGCTTTTGAGTATTTAAGTTTCATTATGGTCTATGGTTTACATTGGACTTTTATTTTGACATAATTTTGGTTGGGGCAACAGCTGACTTGTGGGGGTTTTGAAGATGGCGTCTCAGTCAGGCAAAGTGGGTTTTTGAACTTGGTACATAGAAGACGCCGATAGCAACAACCTCAACCTCCACTAACTCCATCACTATTTACATATATGCCATTTAGCAGATGCTTTTATCCAAAGCGACCTACAGTAGTGTATACTGGTCCCACTGGGAATTGAACCCACAACCTAAGCGTTGCCAACGCCATGCTCTAACAACTGAGCCGCACAGAACCACCATTTATATATATATTCTATCAATATCTTTATTACATGGAATTGGTTTTTCAAAAACTAAAAGTTTGTTAATATTTGCAAAAACGATTGCAAAGAGCAAAATGCAGGTTATTTAGATACTAGATTGGTCTATTATCACTTCTGGGTTTCCTCCATGTCCAATCACAGAAGGGGACTCACTGACTCACTCCAGTCTCCTCCCACCAGCGTTTGTGTGATTGTCTCTCTATCGCCCCTCTCTGGCTGTTCTCCTCCTCTCTGGCCACGCGCGTGGTGGGAGGAGAGAAAGATGGGAGGGGGAGGGGATAATAAGTATATGCGTGAGATACAAACAGCAATGTATTTAGCAATACATGTATACATATATCAGCCCAGGCACGTGCACAGATAGGGCCCAAGGGGGGCTTGAGCCCCTGCCCTTTTGCCCTCAGAGTCAAAAAGTGCCCTTTTTTTGGCTGGTGTTAATTGTATTTTATTTTTTCTTTATTTGTTATTGAAATTCTATCAAATATAAAGAGGGAAATGTATAGCAGTATCCATGAAATGAAAAAATACACAATTTAAAAAATCTCAATCAATCAATCAACGTCGCATCTTCCTACATTCCGAATACGTCGTCATGAAAAGTACCGCATATATCCGTTTAAAAACGATGAAGTAGGTCAGTAGGACTTGCCACCTTCATGCTGTAATTTCGTCATTACTAGCGAGCAAGTAAGCTAGTCTAATTATCATTAAAACGACATTATCTCCATCATGCAGGACAACTTACAAAATATGCAATTAATTTCTGAAGCAGGTAGTTGTTTTGCATAGTTTTGCTAGTTTAGTGTAGTCACCCCTTTTTCTTTATAGCCAGTTTTCTAAAAACGTGATGTTTAAAAGTGTATTATTGTTTGGGCATGTAGCAGTGTGTTTCCCTGTTAAAATAAAAGTTTAAATCAATCAATCAATCAATTTTGATTGGGAAATAAGAAGCAGCATGAACACTGCTAGAAGAGGCAAATACACCTGTCTCCAATGAAAGGCAAAATACTTCTCACCTCCCTGACCCTGGATCAGTTTTTCAGCCATATGCATAGATGTAACAAATATATGAGTGTGTTTAAGTAGTGTGTGTGTGTGTGTGTGTGTGTGTGTGTGTGCGTGCGTGTGTTTTTGAATATAATACTGGTTTATTTTCCTCTCAGTGTGATGCTCAAAAACATGTTACTAAAATCAAACTGTAGTTCAGAAGTTGTACCATATGTCTCATTTATAAAATACATGCAGTGTAACAAAATGATACAGAACATGAGAAGTTTTGAACCCCCAAATTCAGGGGGCTTATGTATCAAGCATGTCAGAGTAGGACTGCTGATCTAGAATCTTATCGTTACTTATAATGAAAGGTCAAACAGGTCCCAGGTCAGCACAACTCTATGCTGACATTTTGGTCCAGGTCTAGGCTTTTAATTTGTGTTTGGGGATAAAGATGTCAGTCATTAATTTTGATCATCTGCTCTGCTGGTTGCAGACAGTGCAATGCCCAGAAAGGAAAGGCTTAAGAAAAAGAAAGAGGGGGAGCTACAGCAGGCAGCCCAGAGTAGCAGCTCTCTCCTCTCATGGATCAGGCCAGCTAGTAGTAGTCGGGTGGATGAAAGCACAGGAAAAGATGATTCTGATTTGGAGAGAGATACTGTATATTGTCACCTGATAAAGAGCCCACAGATGATGCAGAAGACATTACAGGGGCCACTGCAGCTGTATCATCTCCAGGGGCGGCCACAGAAAAGGGCCTTTGTGAAACTGCTGGTCAAGAGGAGGATGCAGTGGAGAGAGGAGCCACTGCAGCTGGTCGTGCACAAGAGGAGGCCACAGAATGAGCCAGGTAGAGGAATCTGCTGCCAATAAAGGAGTGGAGGCCATCCCAAATCTAGCTGCTCTGCAATACCCAGCAGGTCCTGCCCACATTGAGACGTATAATATTAAGCGCAGTGACAGCTATATTGCTATGTGTTGCAATGTAGGACCATGCCAACCAGACATTACATACCCCAAGAATACAGAGGGGCGGTCTTTCCGGAAGAGATGGTATTCAAACAATCCATGGTTGGAGTACTCAGCTGCCAATGATGCAACTGTTTTAGTTGCCGGCTTTTCCTCAGTGAGGAAAAGTTCAAGAGCAAAACAGCATGGAGGATGGTAGGCATCAGTAGGTGGAAGCATGCCATTGAAAAAATCAGTGAACATTCTGGCAGAGACCCACATGACCAGCATGGTAAGGTGGAATACTTACCAAAACAAAACACTCCAGTGAATGTTGGCTGTGTGTGGTGAATATTGGTGAATGTTGGCTCTGTGTGGTGAATGTTGGTGAATGTTGGTGAATATTCTGGTGCAGCACATTTGTGGTGGCTGCAGTGGGTTTCCCTCCTTCATTGTAAAGTGTTTTGAGATAAAAAGTGCAACATAAATAAAATCCATCACCTATATATACATATTTAACATGTAACTGAACTGTGAGGCTGCCGGTTTGTGTACCTGGCAGAATGTGAGTTGTGTATATTGTGTAACTCATGACAGAAGTACAGAGGCTTTCAAAACTGTGTTTATTCCCATTTTCAAGCAAAGTATTTTTTTAAACTTTTATGTTGTTATTAAAAAAAACATAATCCCTGGGATTTCTCATCGTTTATGTACAAGCCAGACAGTCTGCACAGAACCCAGCACGCAGAACCCAGCACGCAGAACCCAGCACACAGAACCCAGCACACAGAACCCAGCACACAGAACCCAGCACACAGAACCCAGCATGGAGGGGAATAATACTCCTATCCCAGTCCCAGACACATTACAAGGGCTAAAAGAGGCAGGGGCCACACTCACACACACACTCACACACACACACACACACACACACACACACACACACACACACACACACACACACACACACATATAGACAGACACACACACACACACACACACACACACACACTCACACTCACACTCACAGACACACACACACACACACATATAGACAGACAGAGACACACACACACTCTCACACACACACACACACACATATATAGACAGACAGAGACACACACACACACACACACACACACACACACACACACACACATATAGACAGACAGAGACACACACACACACACACACACACACACACACACACACACACACACACACACACACACACACACACACACACACACACACACATATAGACAGACAGAGACACACACACAGACACATACACAAATGCACACAGACAGACACACACACATACATACACATTCACAAACAAATACGCATACATGCACACACACACACACACTCACACACAGATGGAATGTGTCTTAGAAAGCAGCCAAGCGAGACAGGAGGAGGGTGTGTGTGTGTGTGTGTGTGTGTGTGTGTGTGTGTGACTGGGGGTTTCGAAGGCAGACAGGACAGGGGGGCAGGTCACATCTTTAGGATCAATGTGCACATTCTGCAGCCACAGCTCCCCATAGGCTGCGGTCTCACATCAAAGTGCAGTAAACAGGACAGCAGACAGGCCCCCCCCATGAACAGGAGCAAGAGAGCTGGGTGTGTGTGTGTGGGGGCGCATGCACACTCGCACGTGTTTGGGGAAATGGCAGAAATGACTCGGCAAATCTCTGTGTGTGGAAGAGAAGCCAAGGCCCAATGAGGATGTAGGCGTGAGTGGCTCCGCCCAGACAGGCCTCTCTTGTGATTGGCTGCTCCGCTCCGCCTCCCTGCATGACATCACGAGTAGATGGTGATAACCTCACTTCCTCCTCCCCTGACCAATAGGACGCGCTCTAGCCCTTCAGTCAGAACCTCTAAAAACTCCATATCTGTCAGAGAGTCAAGGCCAGGACACTTCTCCCCACAGACCTGCCCCATGTGACCCACCACAGCCACCCAGAGGACTGAGCATGACAATATGACAATCTGACCAGCTACATGCTTAACTTTTTTTGTTTTGCACCCTCTATTTATTTAGAGTTGCCCTCCCCACACAAGTCCACCGCTCGTCTCCACGAGGCAAGCTAATTCTCCGTGGGCAGCAACCTCCGCATCCTTCGAGACGGAATTCGCCCCCACCCACGTTCTGGAGACAACCTTACGTGCTTCACGGCGGACCCGAGCCGGCTCACCCTCCCCCACTCCTCCTGGGGCAGACCGCCCCCGCCCCCGATTGGGGCTGACGACCAGGGCCGGTCTGGTAGAGACGGGGGTTTCGAACCGCATCCCTGACAGGCAGCGCACACCACACCGGACCAGCCAAAGTGGGGTGCGTTAGACCGCTACGCTATCCGCCAGCCCTTTTATACCAGCAACACCAATAAGGGAGGGGTCTGACGTGAACATCAGCCAACCCCAGCACGCGCCTCATTCAGGAAGTATGGCCACATCTCGGGTGAGAAACAGCGCAGAGACGCTGTGAGTGTGAGTGTGTGTGAGTGTGAGTGTGTGTGAATGTGTTGTGAGTGTGTGTGTGTGAGTGTGTGTGAGTGTGAGGGCGTTGTGAGAGCGTTGTGAGGGCGTTGTGTGATGTTGTGAGAGCGTTGTGAGGGCGTTGTTAGGGCGTTGTGAGGGTGAGTGTGTTGTTAGGGCGTTGTGAGGGCGTTGTGAGGGTGAGTGTGTTGTGAGGGCGTTGTGAGGGCGTTGTGAGAGCGTTGTGAGAGCGTTGTGAGTGTGAGTGTGTTGTGAGGGCGTTGTGAGAGGCGTTGTGAGAGCGTTGTGAGGGCGTTGTGAGTGTGTGTGAGTGTGTGTGAGTGTGTGAGGGCGTTGTGAGTGTGAGTGTGTGTGTGTGTGTGTGTGAGGGCGTTGTGAGGGCGTTACAGACAGTGGAGGATACAGTTCTCGTCTCCCTCCTGGTTCCTGGGCGGTCCCGGCATGTTGAGCAGCACCAGCCTCGCCTCGTGGGACTTGTTGACGATGACCTCGTTCAGCCGCACGGCCGTGTGCATGCGCCGCACGTTGGAGTGATCTCTGCGTGTGACAGCGCACCGTTACCTGGGCAACACGTCTACACACAGCCTCACATCACATACATTACATTACAGGCATTTAGCAGACGCTCTTATCCAGAGCGACTTACACAGTTTACATTTCTTTTACATACAATCCATTTATACAGCTGGATATTTTACTGAAGCAATTCAGGTTCAGTACCTTTAGCTCAAGGGTACAACAGCAAACTGTGTGAGTCGCTCTGGATAAGAGCGTCTGCTAAATGGCAAAAAAAAAAAAAAAAAAAAAAAGACAACAGAGAGACACAGCGACACAGACACAGACAGACAGTGAGACACAGTGACACAGACACAGTGACACAGACACAGCGACACAGTGACACAGACACAGTGACACAGTGACACAGACAGTGAGACACAGTGACACAGACACAGAGACACAGTGACACAGTGAGCCAGCAGAGAGACACAGACAGACAGAGAGACACAGTGAGCCAGCAGACACGGCGAGACTCACGGTCTGATATTGAGCATGTCTCTGAAGCCCTCGGGGGTGCTGCAGCCGGACTGGGCTCGGACCTGCTGCGCCCGCTCCCTGGTCCAGGTCATGTGGACGCGCCGGTGCTCTGTAGCTCCGCCCACACTGCGATCCCCTCCGTCCGTATCGTCGTCCTCGTCAGAGCCGATGCTGGTCAGACGCAGCATGGAGTTCCTGTCCTTCACCAGCTGGGCCTGCAGAACGGAGATCACACAATCACCAACCTCCCACCACTGTCCTCCTGCCATCCCTCTCTCCTTCCCTCTGCTCTGTTCATCCCCACTCACTCACTCACTCACTCACTCACTCACTCACTCACTCACTCACTCACTCACTCACTCACTCTACTTATACACACTCACTCTACTTATACACACACACACACACACACACACACACACACACACACACACACACAACACATACACACACACTCACTCACTCACACACACACACACACACACACACACACACACACACACACACACACACACACACACACACACTCACACACACACACACACACACACACACACACACACACACACACACACTCTCTCACACACTCACCTCTTTCTCTCGGTCGGTCGGACTTGGAGAGGCGCATCTGCCGCAGCATCTGAGACCTCTGCTCCATCA
>JAINUG010000610.1:27500-35000 GCA_029706075.1 Aldrovandia affinis
TCTATCAATGAGCATACAGGTGCATTATTTGTCACGGCTTTTTTTTTTTTTTTTAGCATAGTATCAGACTCTGTTGATGTTCTCTGTGACAACATAAATTCCAAAATCGTGAATATTATGGATGATATCGCACCCTTAAAACAAAAATCAATAACTAGCAAACAGAGAGCACCTTGGAGAAACTCCCAAGCAGTAAAAAGTATGAAAAGAGAATGTAGGATAACTGAACGCAGGTGGAGGAAAACGAAGCTGCAAATTCACTATGACATCTATAAACAGAAGCTGCATGCTTACGATCTGGAAATAAAAAGAGCCAGACAGTTATTTTTCTCTGGTGTCATCAACAGAAATACTAATCATACCCAGACTCTCTTTTCTACAGTCGACAGACTGACAAACCCTCCAGTTCAACTTCCTCCTGAACTCTGCTCTGTTAATAAATGCAATGAATTTGCCTCATATTTTAGCATCAAAATTAGTGACATTCGATCAGCCATTAGCTCCTCTGCACCCGGCAACATAGCCGCACCATTCTCTTATCTGCCAAAAAACTGCCCTCCTTGTTTGTCGCAATTCAGTGAAATTGACAACAAGGCGCTTGAAGAAATAGTGCTGCACCTCAAACCATCTACTTGCTCTTTAGACCCTGCACCTTCCAGCTTTTTAAAAGGTAACTTTAGCTATTTATCTTCAGAATTACTGCAAATAGCTAACTGCTCACTCCGGACTGGCTTTTTCCTACAGCTTTAAAAACCGCAGTAATTAAACCTCTTTTAAAAAAGAAAAATCTAGATCCTTCTAAATTAAATAACTATCGCCTATTTCTAACCTTACCTTCATCAGCAAGATCCTTGAAAAGGCCGTTTCTAATCAACTCAACAACTTTCTAACCCAAAACTGCCTTTTTGACACTTTTCAGTCTGGTTTTAGATCCCACCACAGCACCGAGACGGCACTCATTAGAGTTGTAAACGATATCCGTATAAACAGTGACTCAGGTAGGATCTCTGTTCTCGTTCTGCTGGATCTCAGTGCAGCCTTTGACACTATAGATCAGGGTGTCAAACTCATTTTGGTTCAGGGCCACATACAACTCATCTGATCTCAAGTGGGCGGACCAGTAACATAATAGCAAAATAACCTATGGTCAACTCCAAATCAGTTGCTTTGTTTTTGTTTTGTTTTTTCTTAGTTGGGAAAAAATGCCTCAACCAACATAGTAGCCTAATCACTTATCATTATTATTTACTCATTTACAGGATTTCAAATAAAATGCATTTTGCTTTAAAAAAACTGGTTTATTTAATTTTATACAGAGTGAATATTTTGCATCTGATACTGAAGCAATCCTTATAGTAAACTAAAGAGGTGCTATGAAAAAAATTAAACACCCGCCTAAAATGTAAATGTGCAAAGTAATGAAAAATTGAATTAAATTTAAAAACATAAAAGTTATAGCAGTACTGAACCATATGATATGGCTACTTCAGATCAAAAATATTTTGTAGCTCAGGCCTACTTAACCTGGCTTGCTGATAGGGATATACTGCAGAATATTCTTTTCAAGCTAAAAACAAAAGTAAATTATTTTCAAAGAACTGCATTCTTCAGACTGCAAACATTTGTGAACATAACAAGAATTTAATTAAACTCCCTTTCCCACAGGCTTCTTTCTATCGACTACTGCTGGATCCTGAAACTTGGCATCGTTTGGCCTTCACCAGGCCATCAATATCAGGTTTCAAATCCTGTGTAGCAACACATTTCAAGATGGCATTCAGGTGTGTGTTTGATAATCTTGACCTGTGCTTTGTTTTGTTGAGGTTCATAACAGAGAACGCCTGTTCACAAAGATAGGTAGTTCCAAACATGGACAAAATCTTTGCAGCCAGGTGTGTTAATCTGGGGTAATCTGGCAAGAGATATTGGTAAAACGTGCCTAAATCTACCGATGCAAATTTCTGCTTCAAATTAGAATCACTTTGCAAGTCAATTATCTCAAGTTGGATGTCTGCGGGCATATCGGGTGCATTGACTATAAATGGCGAAAAAAAAAAGGCAAATTCCTTCTCAAGTTCCCGAAGACCTGAAATCTGCGCTCGAACTCCTGCAGCAATTCTGTTATTTTATCTTTGTATTTATCTAAATCAGCATTGGGTTGGCTTGCGCGCATAGCTGCGAGAATTGGGAAATGCGCGGTGTCACCATTCGAGAGCTGCTTCTCCCAAAGTGACAGTTTCAACTTGAAGCGCATATGCTATCGCAAAACTGCGTGACGACTCTTTGGCGACCTTGCATCATTTTGTTAAGATTATTCAGGTGCTGTGTAATATCCACCATGAAGGCCAGATCTCTCACCCATTCCGGGCATTTCAATTCGCCTACTGGCCTCCTTTTTCCATGAACTCCCCAATTTCCTCGTAGTTCAAAGACGCGCTTGAGTACGGCACCTCGCTTAACCATCGCACTTCAGTGTGGTATGGTAAGCCAGCCGGGATGTGATTATAGTAAATACAGACTGCTGTTTTTTCAGTCCAGCTAATAATTATTTTATCTTCTCTTTTCTTAACTGCCCCTGCAAATGGTGAAACTTTTCTTTATGGTGAGTCTCATAGTGGCGCGAATGTTATATTCTTTGAGCACTGCAACCTGTTGATTACATAACAAGCACACTGGTTTTGCATTCACCTCTGTGAATAAATAATACTCTGTCCATTTTTCCTGGAAAGCTCGGCACTCTCGTCAACCTTTCTTCTCTTTGACAACGACATTTTGGTAATTGGGGTGTCACTCTTGATATTTTGCTAGCAACTTAACGGCGGTAAGACTTGCGGGAACCAAACTGCATCTTCCCCAGACCTGGCACGCGCTTGCAAAGATATGCTCTTTATTTCTTGATCTCTTGTCATGCCAATCTTGCTTTTCCTTTGCTGCCCCTAGTGTTGGAAATGCGCTTTTGTTATTTCTTTAAAAAACATAACTCCCCACAGGAATGGACTAGAAATATGCTTTTTATATCGTTATAATTTTTTCTCTTCACGACTGGGCCGGATTAAACCACCTGTCGGGCGGATACGGCCCGCGGGCCGTATGTTTGACACCCCTGCTATAGATCATCAAATACTCATAGACAGGCTACACCATTGGATCGGGCTCTCGGGCACAGCCTTAAACTGGTTCAAATCCTACTTACAAGATAGAGAATACTTTGTAAACATTAACAGCCACCAATCAGAACGGACTACTCTGACCTCTGGGGTCCCCCAAGGCTCTGTCCTTGGCCCTCTGCTGTTCAATTTATACATGCTCCCCCTCAGTCAAATCTTTCAGAAGTACCAAACCTCATACCACAGCTATGCAGACGACACACAAATTTACCTGTCGTTCACTCCTGACGACTACAACTCTATTGACTGTCTATACCGGTGCTTAAAGCAAGTAAACAGCTGGATGTGTCAAAACTTTCTCCAGCTAAACAAAGACAAAACTGAAATTATGGTGTTCGGGAGCAAAGAACAGAGAGAAAAAATTGCTCTCCACCTTGACTCACTCGGTTTACGAACAACCACGCAGGCTAGAAACCTTGGTGTGCTTATCGACTCAGATCTTAACTTTGATAATCATATCAAGTCGATAACCAAATCCGCCTTTTATCATCTGAAGAATATAGCAAGAGTCAGAGGCTTTATGTCTGAACAAGACCTGGAAACCCTCATTCATGCTTTCATCTCAAGTAGGGTTGATTATTGTAATGCACTTTTCACTGGCCTCTCAATAAGGTCCATGAAACGGCTCCAACTAATTCAAAACGCTGCTGCCAGGCTTCTTACAAGGACAAAAAAAGTGCTCACATCACTCCAATCCTTAGATCGTTACATTGGCTTCCAGTCCGCCATAGAATAGATTTTAAAGTGTTACTAACAGTTTACAAAGCACTGAACGGCTCCGGACCAAAATACATCTTGGAAATGCTTAGACAGTATGAACCAAACAGACCACTCAGATCTTTAGGATCGGGTCAGCTCATCGTGCCAAAGGTTAAAACAAAAAATGGTGAGGCAGCCTTTAGTTTCTACGCTACCCATAACTGGAACCAACTACCTTATGACCTTAGACATGCTCCTACAATTATGTCTTTTAAATCCGGACTGAAAACTTTGCTCTTTTCACGGGCCTTCGACTGTAATGATTAAACTGTACTGCATTTTACTATATTCTTATTAAGCCCAGTCCAAATCTTAAATCTACTGCACTTTTATCACTTTTATCACTCTACTGCACTTTTATCAGTTTTACTTGTCAGCGAAATCTTATTTCGTTTTTAATTTTAATTTTAATTTTAATTTTATTGTGTTTTTAAACTGATTTCCTATATTTTAAACTGATTCTAATTTTTTTTTTTGTCTCCATAAATTAACTCACTGTTGTTAAAGCACTTTGAATTGCATTAATTTTGTACGAAACTGTGCTATATAAATAAACTTGATTGATTGATTGATTGTGTGTGTGTGTGTGTAGAGTTACCACACCCAGCTTCAGTGTGTGTGTGTGTGTGTGTGTGTGTGTGTGTAGAGTTACCACACCCAGCTTCAGTGTGCGTGTGTGTGTGTGTGTGTGTGTGTGAGTAGAGTTACCACACTCAGCTTCAGTGTGTGTGTGTGTGTGTGTGTGTGTGTATAGAGTTACCACACCCAGCTTCAGTGTGTGTGTGTGTGTGTGTGTGTGTGGTAGAGTTACCACACCCAGCTTCAGTGTGTGATCAGAGTTCAGAGTGCAGATTCACGTTGCTGTTATACGTGTGCATATAGCTAACACTCATGTAGAATTAACTGGGACGGTATATAAAGGAGTAAATAAACCTTTCGCTGAGTTTGTTCTAGAGATTGGTCAGGGACAGGACACATTATAATGATGTTGGCGTGAGACAGAGTTATACACATGCAGAGAGAGAGAGAGAGAGAGAGAGAGAGGGGGGAGGGGGGAGAGAGAGAGAGAGACAGAGAGAGAGAAACAGGGAGAGGGGGAGAAAAAGGGAAAGACAGAGAGTAAGCAGGAGAGAAACAGAGGGAGGGCAGGAAAGAGAGAGAGGAGAGGGAGGGGTGACAAACCTGCTCCGCAGCCAGCGACTCTCCGTAGCTGTTGAGGAAGTTTCCGGAAATGACGGTTCCTACGATGGTCAGGCCTTTCCCCGCCTTCAGCTGAGAGGCAAAGGTGAGCAGACGAGGAGACTTAACATGAGCATCCTCATCCAGCTTCAGCAACACCAGCAACTGGGGCCTGCAGAGAGAGAGAGAGAGAGAGAGAGGGAGAGAGAGAGAGAGAGAGAGAGAGAGAGAGAGAGAGAGAGAGAGAGAGAGAGAGAGAGAGAGAGAGAGAGAGAGAGAGAGAGAGAGAGAGAGAGAGAGAGAGAGAGAGAGAGAGAGGGAGAGAGGAGGGAGAGAGAGAGACAGAGAGAGAGAGGAGAGGGGGAGAGACAGAGAGAGAGGGAGAGACAGAGAGAATGAGTGTGAGTGTGTATGTGTGAGGGTGTATATGTGAGTATAGTGGGTGTGTAGTGTGTGTATATTGTGTGTATAGTGTGTGTGTATAGTGTGTGTGTAGTGTGTATAGTGTGTGTATAGTGTATATGTATAGTGTGTGTAGTGTGTGTGTGTGTGTTTTTTATTTTTTATTATTGTTTACGGATCCCCATTAGTCATCACCATAGTGAAGACTATTCTTCCTGGGGTCCACATAAAAGACAGACACTCAAAACATAAAATTATACAATATCAATCAAGAAAATACTTAGTGAACAGCATTCACTTATTAAAACCAAGGAAATTTTAATTTAAAAAAGAAAAAGAAATAACATCATTAAAATTAAAAATACAAGTAGCAGCTCATTTGAGAGCTGTATTTGCTATAACCACCAGATCTGCGTAGCAAAACAAAAACAAAGAGCTAAAACAAAAACAAAGAGCTGCTACAGAAACTATCTGCATCATAGTCAGAGGCAAGGAGTCAAACTAGGCTAAACCTAATTTCTTTACGGATGACAACTTCTTTTTCTTCTTTTTTGAAACTGGATTTATTTCCAATAATTATTAGATATTGGGGGAGTCTATTCCAATATACTACAGCTCTGTATAAAACTGTTTTCTTTAGTGCATTGGTTCTAGGCCGAGGTAAGATAAAACGACAGCTTGAGGCCTGTCTAGTATTATGGCCATGTCTATCATTGGTGGGTAGTAATTTTGAAAACAGGCTAACGGGTTTACGTAAGGTACAAATATTCTTTAAATACAAAATAAGGTTGCATACCAGTCTTTCATCTACCTTCATCCACAACAGCCTTGCATGCATTACATTCACATTACTTCTAATAGAGCATCGAAGTGCGAGGCGTGCAGCTCTGTTTTGAGCGATCTGGAGTACAGCTAATTTTTGTTTCGATGCACTCGACCAGATTGCTGAGCAGTAGTCGAGATGGGACAAGATTAGACTGTATAACCAATTTAATTGTTGTGTCAGTAAAAAAGCGAGCACACCTTCTGATGTTAGAGATGCCTCTACTCATTTTCATCACTGTATTCTTAATATGAGTAGACCATGATAGTGTTTCATCAATAGTGACACCCAACAATTTAGCTTCTTTAACCTGCTCAATAGCAGCACCTTGCAATGAGAGGCACAGTGTATGATCTGACCTAAGAGCATGTTTAGAGCCCAGTACCATACATTTTGTTTTAGACACATTCAACTTTAACTTGTTCTCTAGGACCCATTCAGAAACCAGCAGTAACTCTTGTTGAAGCATCTCATTGACGTGCTCAGTGCTCTCTGCCGATACATACATAGTTGTATCATCCGCGTAGATCGCCATATCTGCATTTTTTAATACATATGGCATATCATTTACAAAAATAGAGTAAAGAAGAGGCCCGAGGCAGCTTCCTTGAGGGACACCGCACTGAAGTGTTTTGATCTCTGAAAGAGCACCATTAAGCATAACACATTGTTGTCTGCTAGTCAAATAGCTCTTCATGAAATTAATAGCAGGGTCTTTGAATCCATAAGCTGATAGCTTCATGAGTAGCAACTCATGATCTATGATGTCAAAAGCTGCACTGAAATCCAGAAGTACAACACCCACAACTGACTTTGTGTCAATCTGTTTAAGCCAGTCATCAGTCAGAGATGTCAGCGCAGTGCTAGTGGAATAACCTGCTTTATACGCATGCTGGAGATCAGAGTTAATGCTGTTTTCTGTGAAATAATACTGAATTTGCTTAAACACAATTCCTTCTAACAGTTTACTTAGGACAGGCAAAATACTTATAGGCCTACTATTTTGTCCTGCAAACGGCTCTCTACAATTCTTAGACAGAGGAGTTACCTTTGCAATCTTCCACAAATCAGGATAAAAACACTCACTTAAACATAAATTAAAAATATGACATAAAGGTTTTGCCACTGCCTTAGCTGAGAGCTGAAGGAGTCTACCATCTAGGTTATCGA